>VICI01002287.1:0-17257 GCA_019593645.1 Akabosia matsudoensis
GCTTGTTGTTAAGGGCCCAAATTCAATACCAATAAATAGAACAAAAAGTTGTAATACGATTTTAAAATTTCAGCTCAATCGAACAAAGGATGCAGCTTTTATCGCTGTTACAATTTGCAGCAAATTTGTACAAAACGTTCTTAGAAGCCTATTGCATTCTGCAATGCCTAATAAAGCTTACTGTAAGGGGCCAGATGCAAATTAGATTCGTTTCAACAACACACGTGTTTACCATTTCGAAACTTAATTAGTAGATTTTAACCACGAAGTATTAGAAGCAGTCATAAACATTAAAAGGGCACATTTTCACGATAGTCCATAATACAGGGACATAACCGATACTAGCTACAAACTCGCATTTGTATATCCTTTTGAAATTCTTTTCTAGTGAACTCAATTTAATCATGATCATGAACTTATGGCGAAGCAATAATATAATGTTTATTTTATTATTTGTTGTTCCACAGACCTTTGAAGCTCAAAGTTCAATCGAGAACAAAGTGTTCCCTTACATGTCCCAACTGGGAGTCGTCTTTGAAAAGCCGTTGGTAAGTGAAAGCGTTTATCATGTCTCTATGTTTGAATCCAGTAGTATCCAAAATGAAACCGTATTGAACTGCAATAACACAGTTCCAGTTCATACTATGTGCTAGTGTAATAATCGAATAGAGGTCGTTTCTAGCAATCAGAGGATGGTTTTATGATTATTCCTAAGGATTTACTTTGCTTTGTTACATTTGCTCATGGTCCATGGTACTTATTGGAAATGTGTGGTTATTATGATGAGACAGAAAATAGAACAGACACTTTTTGTGAAGGAAGATTCTTTGGGTACCTGTAGGGATTACCTTTTGTTGCTCATTCCTACTTGTAGTATTCCATAAGCCGCCCGAAAAGTAAAAAGACCTTGTTTCTAAATTATAGAAAGCCGGTAACAAGTTGTGCAAATCGTGCGTATTCTAAAAGCATACTAATGAAGTCATACCTAAGTTCTAAATAGTTGTAATAATAATGCAGTCCAATTGCGTTTCTATTCCATCTATTTGTTCTTACGACGATTTAATTAGGGATTAAGAATAGCAAGCTTGATGCAACTACGCTTAGAAGCTCTGATCAAACAATAAAAAATTAAGATGTTTACAATGAATTAAATGGCATTGGCAGTTTATTACATCTATGCAGTAGTATAAGAATCAACAAAGATATTAGGATTAGGAAAAGGCGGTTCGTATTCTCCGGCCCTTTTCAGCTGCCCAGAAAGATATTAAGCTGTTTAGTGTGTTTAGTGTAGAAACACCACCCGCAGGTTTGCATTTAAAAAATTATTCACTAACACTAATTACCAAAATTACTTGATACTCTGTTAGAGCAAACATTATGTGCTCAGCATGTCTACTCGACGATCTTTATTCGACGATGTCTGAGCGTGACGCAAGTGGAGCAGAATTCAAAGAGTAATCGATCCGTATCGTTCGTTGTCCGCCTTTTTCCGTTCTTTGAACATAAACTTTTTTTTGCGATAGTGAGAACACAGGCAGAGACAGTTTCTTTATCAGAGTACAGAGAATAATGAAAAATGAAATATTGATTTGTAACTTAAAGGCAAAGTGAGCATAGTATTCGCATTACAGTGATTCGCAACAAATGAAGCTTATATGAGTAATCAGCATAGGAATACATGTTAATTATTCTTATTAATAACGTTTATCCAGACTAATCACTCGGTTCATGCTGAGCTGCTGACTCAGATGCAGTACATGGAACAAAACATGACTCACACAGCTGAAACTGCTAAGGAACTCCGTCAATATTTTAGGGGAGCCATTAGTATTTCACCCCATAATATTGTCCAACTCATAGAGACAATAAGGTAAGCGAAATTTCACTCATCAATACAATGTATGTGTAATGTGTACAATTTTACAAAAGATTGTTTCGAAGACTCACAAATCTATCGACTCCAGTACTGTACAAAACTTAAGTAAAAGTTTCCATTCATTTCCGATGCGATAATGTAATTAAATTACAGAGAATTTCGAATTCACAGCCGATAATTCAAAGTTGTTTATGAAAGTCACATTCCAGGGTGCACTTCAGTACAGTCAAACCTGTCTATAAAAGGCATCCAAGGGCGACAAAAAAGTGCCTTTACTAGAGCATGTCTCTTATAGAGTTGGGAAAATACATGGGGTGAATACAGATTGGGCGACAGAAACGACACCTTTATTAGACAGGTTCTTTTATAGGACTGCCTTTTATATACAGGTTTGACTGTACTTGCCTTTCAGAAACCATGAACTCATAAAAACTCATCTACTTATCAAGTTTTAAATCGTGCAGAGTATCCAAAAACTTCAGACAGAATAAGAATTGTAATTTTCAAATTGTCTATAAGAAATACACTAAAATGATATCTTCATTGTATTCCTTAAAAGTTACCCCGTGCATATCATTTGAAAACATGTGATAATACATTATAAGACTATAACACTAATATAGAACAATATTCACAGATATATGAGTTCAGGAGAATGAGGAAACAGATATTGCGTAAGGCTAATAACTTATAACGTAGTCTGCTTAAACGTAAAGCGAAACAATTTCAAAGAATCTTATGCTCAACATGTATTTTTCACTTTCTCAGAGAAGGTTTTCTCAGAATTCTAACGGTTCCTTCCATTAAGGCAACAACGAGACAAGTCATTCAATACCTCACTCGCTGGCTGCAAACATTTCTAGTTTAATGTTTATTGATAATAAACAAGTTTAGGAAATGCTGAACTTTTGCCTTATGCTACTGTGAGTATTCTCTAAAATGCAACAGAAATTTTTGAACAAAATGACTACTCCAATTTATCTTTGAAAGTAGACATGTTTGCATCTAATATGTGTACTAGACTGTGCATCCATATAGACATCCTTTAACCAAAGTACTAGTTCTTTAACTATCATTTATTTATCATGACAGGAGAAAACGAGGTAAAAAGCAGTAAACTTATGTTTTCTGTAGAGAATAGGCCAAGACTTGCCAAAATCTCGTTTCTCATATAACTTCTGTTTTATAATAGATAAGATACATTTCTTGTATTGGTAGTCTCTTGAGCCCTTGCTATTTTTATATACTTTCTCCTGAAGGATGAACCAGTGGAGTACAGAAGAAAGATTGACTGCTCAAGGAAACATCTTTATAACGTGGGTTTAACAACCCAGAGAAAACATAAAAGCATTGTTTACAATTGTCAGTTTTCCTTCCTTAACTAGTTCATAAGTATTCTACAAGAGAGAGAAAGCGAGTGTGTGTGTAAGGATTGGTCGATACCTGAAGTTACTTATTCTTGGTTCTCGAGTTTAAGAATTTATGCTTTAAATGTTTTCTGAATCCAGAACGCGATGAAAACACTCTTGTTTCCTTTTCTGTTTGCCCTGGAATCACTCAGTCAGTGTCAGACCGAATCTTCCTCACTGAAACAGCAATGGATGTACGACAGTGTTTCACCAAACTTTTTTCTCCTTACTGCAATGGGCCCACCCTGCTGTAAGATTTGTAGTGAGCATTCTTGTGCAAACAAAAAACTTGAGCCATGCTACGAGCCAGAATGTGCAAAAGAAAGATCGTCGACTTTTTTAAAAGCATTTTGTATGTATACTATAAAATTTAAGTGAAAATTGTAAATACTCTGCAAAGCATTCAGAAAGGAGCCTTCGTATGGTCATCCGTATATATTTTCTGCATGTTTGTACTTATAATTGGAGTTCTCATCATACTGTATAAGAAGAGGAGGAGAATCTTGACAGCGAATACTCAAAATACTACTAGTGTGTAGTATATTTTGAAGAATCTCTGACGACACTAGAAAAATAATAACCACGGTCAAAATGGGGGAAAATATTAGGAGAAAGCAGGCGAAAAAGCGCCTTCCCCGAGAAAGATGGATTCCTCTAGTTTCCTTTCTCGTATTTTTCTCATTTTCTCCCTACTTTCTGTTTCCCCGTTTTCGGATTTCCATTTTTTGCGTTACAGCATACTAACTCCAAATTCCACATACAGTTTTTTTAGAAAACTGTGTATGATGCACATGTAATCAAGAGTCAGTAGGAATAGAGAAAAACGTAAAACTACGAAGCCTCCCCTTCTACCCATTTTGCTCACTAAAATGTATCGCTTTAGAATGAAAGTTGAAAATCGCTTGTACAATAGCCCAACCCTAGTCAAGCCATCCACGGGACTACTTCGCTGTATTGTTCAACTAAAATTCACTTTTTATTTCCACTTTCATGTCTTCCTATCTCCTATCTTGCTGTTTTTCTCCACATTTTTACCCTTCTATCTTCGCCTTTCCTTCTGTGAACACGTAAACCTAGGGAGAAAGACAGAGTAGATCTCTTCGATGCGTGTCGTGTAATTTATTTCCTTTGTATTGATTTTGTACCACCACTACTACCGCGATTTGAAATTTTGCCAAATAAATTTTATACTTGTACGTGATGGTTATGGAGGCTCGAAAGATGGCAAGCAACCACACTCAAATTCACATAAAAAATGGTGGAGGAAAGAACAAATACATGGTACCATCCATGAAGAAGTGCTTTTTGGCTGCACACGAAAATGCTTATAATAGATTATACCGGACACGATACACCTATGCGTGCCTGTTAGTTTTTGAATCCCTAAAGGAAAATGAAATCTCGCTGGGAGTAAACAAATCCCGTCGAAAATGTACTGGAATAAAAGGAATTGAAACTTTTACTTGTGAGCTCTTGAGAGAAAATCCGCTCATGAATACGTAGATGTGACAATGCATTAGGTGTGACTATTTATTCATTCGTATTATATATTGCATTTCTTCTTGTTTTTTTCTCTATAGGTGGCCCACCACATTGGCCCTACTAATAATCTTCATAATATTCTGTGTTGTCCTATTTTATGCCATCGTTCGCCATTCACGTTGTTGTTTTATCACGTAAGTAAACATTAAAATATGCGGATTAATGAAATAGTATACGACAAAGGATAAATATTAAGAAATATTAATTCAAGAGAGACAGAATTTTTTCATTGTATGTTTAGTGCAAATGTCACAATACGATATGGTAGATAGTTTCCGAGTTTCCGATTTTATCATAAAGAAAGCATGTCGTTGTCTTCACATGTCATGTACCAGTCTTGATTTATGATATTATGATGAACCAAAATGTTTTTTCTAGTTTAAGAGGAATTGTCACCACTTACTAACAGATGGATATGACACTTCTCACTAGAATCTGAGAGAAGCATTCATATAGATATCAGTTTTGCGAGGGATTTAAGTATTGCAACACTCCAAAAGTGTTTCCACCTATTTGATTCAGGAGATGGAAAATGTTATCTTTCTTGAGACATACTGTGTCATATTGCTTTTGCTTATGCCTAACAGCGAAGTGAATTGTGAATTGAAAGGAAAGAAGTTTCTCTGAAAGAAAATTAAAGCGCAGGGAAGAAAGGGAGCACAATTTACACGGAAAATTAAGTTTTTACATTTCGTTCTTCTAATCTTAATATGTTAATTTCCTTCCATTTCTTTTTCAGGTTTTCAGTTTTAGGTTTGTTAGCTGTAATTTTGAATTGGTCCCTGGTGTCAATCTACCTTGTCGGTGCTGTGGTAAGTCGTAAAATCTAACATTATTTTGCACGAGTTTTTGCGTTTTGCTATGATTACAGTCACCCGCAGACAAGATATAATGGCAAAGGTGAAGTTATGTGGTTGCAAATTTGGGAGAAGCAATCGCATAACTTGATGCTCTGAGAATTGGCAGATGTTGGCCAAGGGGAAACGAGGAGAAATTCATGCACAGCTATGCAAAATGTGTTTTCATTGTTCTGAAATCAAATTATTGCATCATTTTTCCTTTTCCTTTACTGATCTATTGCAGGGACTCGCTGATATTTGCATAGACCCAAACCGAGCAGCAATCAAAGAGTTGAGTGAGGCATCTATTTCCAAAGAAGTTGCAGAGTACTACTTGATTTGTCCGTATACTACGTATGCAGAAATGTTACCATTCCGGGAGCTTGTGATGGAAGGGCAGCATTCCTTAGAAGGCGCTCAGCACACGCTCCGAGTTATTAACTCAATTGCTAGCAATTACTACCGTCCCGACGAGGTGGACGCCATTGTAGACGGTCTATTCAAAGAGTTGTACAATGTGGAAGGCTTTCTAGGAGAGGTAAGCAACCAATTCCTAATTAATGCAACTCAGCACATCCATTGACTTTCCTTTTTCACGAACGCACCACTATATTGAATTAGGGATGGCATTTTTCCAGCTTTAGGCAACTGTTGATGATGCCCTTCAAAATACTTTTGTAATTAAATGCTATTAATGGTGCTATAAAGATAGCTAGATGGAGGGAAATTACATTTACATCATGGATTTTCATTACTTTTGCGGACCATCCTATGTACACACAGCATTGTTTCATATATTCCCCTTTTCTTTTTTGACTGCAGACATCGGTAAGAGCAGAGTGTCAGCCAGTTCAAGCGCATTGGGTAAAAGGTGTGGATGCAGTTTGTGGAACCAGCTTGTTCGGCCTCGCTCTTTTACTTCTTTCGGCTCTGATCTCAGCCCTGTTATTTACACTGTTAGTGGGGTTCGACTCCCATACTTGGATATACATTCAGAGGAGGTATGTCTTCTTACTCAGAGTCTATTCTCGCATAAAATTACTGGCATGAGCGATGTAAAAGTTGTGATGATGATGTTATATCGAGGCAGAGGTGTAAATAATTGGCTAATTATTAATTTTAATTGCTTTCTGGCTCACAGTCCCTGTGAATATGAATTGGGAATTAATACAGTGATGTGCTATTAACGCTCTATTTTTGTGGTGTCGGTTATACAGGAAGCGGTATCTACAACAGGAGGAATGTGTTTCCTTTCTTCCCACGACGTATGACGGAGGACCGAGTGGGACTGGAACAGGCACCGGCAGCACTGGCAGAGGTGGCCGTCGTTCTGGAGGCGCGGGGTCAAATTCACCTTATAATTTAGTTGCCCATTGGGATACACGGCCCACCCCTCTGTACTAAAAGCATTTTTGATGAATAGATTTAGATATGAAATTAGTCGTTGTTGATATATTCGTTATTCTTACAAACATATACATATACTCTTCTTTTCTCTGGGATAGGAAATGAACACTTTTCTACTACTATTGACTACCTATTACAACCTAAATACTGCTGCAATGTTTCATTACCGATTACAATCTTCACTTTTTTCATGTTAGCGCTGTCTCTTGCTCAACTTATTAAGGCTCATTAACTGCAACTTCACGGTTTGTATAGTAGCAACATGCATGTTAATCGTGTCGCAATAGCTATAATATAAATCGCTTTTCCTATTCTCGCACATGCCTTTAAATCTTATATACTATACTCTGAAACTAACTGCTAAATTGAAAAGTTGTCACTACGTGGTGGAATGTTTTACTTCTCCATGAGGAATGGAGGAGAAAGGGGTATACACATACCTACATTTAATTTTATCCTATCAAACACGTAGAGTAGAACGACCAAAAGTTAAAGACTGCCTTTTCGCCTTAAGTAACCAGTTGCACTGCTAGTCTAAATTTCTGTGTAGACATCATTGGTGGCAATTTCTGTGAAAACATTGGGTCTCAAAATATTCTTATCAGTAAGAAGATTCAATTATCTTTACTTCCTTTTTACATCTCAGTGAACGCACAGTTCGTTTCCGCAAAAACTCTGTGGCGAAAATGCTTCTCGCCTTTGAAAGCTTGTTTTTGTACGAAAACATGTTCGTTGGTAGAAACTTAATAGGCAATACTTGTAGTCTGTAGCCTTTTAATTTTTGATTATTTTTTTGTTTTTCAGTTCCATGTTAACCCGTGAATCTCGAGTATGATGCGAGTGTACACACTGCTAATAACATGACACGTTTAAAAGCTATTACTACTTTAATCTATCCAGCCATGAAAAGTTTTTTTCACGTATGGGTTATAAAAAAGTGTTGCATGTTGACAGCTACTATAGCTTCTTCTTCTAGAGTTAATTGATGAGATTTTTTGTGCTTTCTTTTTTTGTATGAACATCAAAGACTTTTACTGTGCTCACTGAAGCATGTGCTTCAGTATCAAACAAGTATTTCACTTACCCGTATCTTTGAGTGTATTGTATTGTTTTGTGAGTGTTTTACTACTCTCCATATCCGTGCTACCACTACCACGACCTTTTGTGTGTATCCACCGAGAGCATCTTTTGTTCTCACCGCAAATTTAAACCACAATTGAGTTCGTCTGTGATTTGTTTCTCTGGAATGGAATGTGCTTAGAACTGAAACTCTCTTAACTTCTCAAAAACGTGTTCTGCCTACTATGTTGTACGTCTTGCACAAAACATAAGTAAAGTATATCTTTGTTCGTATTTTAAACATTTTTACTAACAATATTTTGAGTAAAACAAAGTTTAAAGGAATGCTTGTAGTGGAATGGATGGTTGCATCAGTTAACATCATTTGCATATTATTTAGTGTATTATACTCTGCACAAAAAGCGGAAGATGTATGGTGTGAACAGATATAAATTCAAGATTATGCATAGAACGGTCAATGTATGAGTGTAGATAATATTCGATGGAAAGGGAATGAAATGAAACTAACAGCTAATTATTTCTAGTATTTCGGTAGAAAAGATTTTTGACATGTATATACTCTCAGAAGAAGATATCTTTATCAATAATGTTTCACCACATTTAAAGTTTTGTTATTGTCTATTTTAGTCTCTAGTCTCTATGAAAAACAAAGTTCAGAGGTGGCGGTGGGGGTGCTTCCTGATCTTAAATGTACCATATATGTAAAATAGAATATCTCATTCCTGTCAAAACTTTCTGTTCTCTTTCCTGTAGCAAGTTTCCATTTTTGGTTATTTACTGTCATTTTTCCCGTTTTGCTCTAAGTTGCTTGTCTATCTCTTCTCTCTAGTTCATTTTGATTTTGAAAAATGCTCAGTCGTTCGAGAAACCAGTTAGCTTCCAATACGAACCAGTTCCATTTATGGAAAATGGTTGCTTTTCTATTTGAAAAATTCGTTGCTATTCAAATCTCTAACCACTGAGTTCCCCTCGTATTGTAGCATTTGGTTTTGTGTGGAATTCCTGGGGATGGTGACCGCGAACTAACTTTCACTTTATTGAAATTTTCTAGGGCAAGGAACGGGGTCGGTCCATCGGGCGGAAGCTACAGGAGGGAAGGTACCCTGGGTCACGCCGTCGCTGGACCAAACAATGGCCAGTACGCGACTTTAAGCAAGCAGTGCAAAACACTAGAGGCAAACGACTTCTACTAGAGAAGCGGTCGCGTACTGTTCAATCTAGTTCGCAACGCCTCCTTACTCCAGAGGATATGCCAGACACAACAAGCATATCGTCAAATACTCCTGCGATGAAAACAGAAGATGCTCGGGCTTGGTTATTGTGAATAGTTAAAAACATGTTTTTCTGTTAAGGGAACATTCCATACAAATTGTTGGCGCTTTTAGCCAATTCTCGTTAAGTTTCCCTTCTATCCCAGTGTTACGGCTCCTGCTGCAGCTCAAACCTAATCAATCAAGGCAAACTATTGTCAACTTAAACTTATATCGAGTATATTTCGTTGCGGTTTTACGAAGAATACCAAATGATAACTAATCTAGATTGAGGCTAGACATAATTTACCACTGATTAAATTTGTTCCATTATGGCGTTTTTTCCCACATTTTCGGAATATCGTGAAGAGTTCGAAAAATAGACTTTTCGTTCATAAATATATTTTCCTTTCTCCAGTTTACGATTGAAAAACACTCCATCCTTTACAAAAAAGTAAAGCTAAAACGTCTAAAGTTCAACTTAAATCTCAGTCAAGTGATTACGTTTAAGGTGTTTCGAAAATAATGTACGGTTTTTATACAGAATAGAAACTTGAGTCAACATTTCAATCAACAAAACACTTAACCTCAATTTTTTTACTGCAAAAGGACTCCTCTGAAAGTTCGCTCGCGGGGCCCTATAAGCCAAAATGAAATCGTTAGATAGAAAAATCCTTCATTAACTTCTTCAATTTTACAGCGACCAATGTGTAGGTGAAAATGAACAAAGCATCAATACAATACGTACTGTTACATAAAAAAACTCTAAAATTCGGAATTGTTGGCGTTTCTCTAAAAAAAATTATTGTCCCGCAAAAGGCTCTATATATATACTAGTCCAGACAACGTTTTCTACCTTTACTGCTTTCTACTTCTCCGTCTTCTACACCTAACCCTTCCCCACTTTTAAACTGTGAGAGACTTCCAGACAAACCGTTCATGCCAATTTTTAAAAGCAATCTCATGAAAGTAAACTTTCTGCAAGACAGCAAGTTGTTGTTTAAGGGTTATATTAAATGCAAATACAGTCGAAAACGATTTTACTTTCTTGGATGTCATCAAAGATTGTGAAATGAAAGTGAGAGGCAACTTGTATTCATTCTTCGTAAAAGTAGAAGCTATTTCCGGTTCACCAACAACCAAGCACACTCAGTCCTTCATTAAATATGCTCAGATAAAACGAATTCCATAGAGGTAGACTTGATCGTGGGTGAAAGAGATTGGAGAGACGTTATTTACTAACTATAATGCAGTTTTCCTTTGTTTTTTTCAGCCAGGCCCAATCTAAAATCAGAAGTAGTAATCGATAATTGGCAGAAAAGAAGAAAGACTTGAAGAGTTTCGTTACGTTGAACATACTACTTATATAGCATTATAAGAAAGCGTTACATAAATAAACAACGAAAGTGGTAAACTACTTTTAAAGCCGAAGAAGTCAACTTTATTTTTACTAGTGTGGGGAAGAGAGTCTCATTAAATGATTTACGCAGATCTGATTGTGTACGTGCCATTCTCTAGTTTTGGTTGTTCTCAGACAAAAGACTTTCTATACCTGTCACCCTACAGGCTGCAACCAGTCAAAAAATGAAAAATTGCTTCAAATAACGATAGAAGTAACATTGTGTTTGTCTTACCACAACTTGTTTGCTTTCCAAAACCGTTTTTATGACAAAGTTCTAGTGTTGAATGAACTTATAGTTTTGGTAAGAATGGAAATCGACGGCCAATATTGAGCGCTATGCTGTTGGTAGTTTTTTCTCTCTCTAATAAGTTCTCTCCGCGAGAATTTTTCATGGCTGACTGTTAAAGTTTTTCTGTGACAATTCTTAATTGGAAAACGACGTTTCCGTTAATGAATGGTTATTAAACTGGATTTTGTGAGAATGGAATATGAATACTTACTAAGGCAATTATGAAGAGATGTGTGATGTGACGATAAGCAATATTGATTCCCAAAACCCAATATTATAACCAGTTAAGTAATCACATCTTTTCATAACATCGAGAGAGGCACGGGTTTCTAAACTGTTTCCTCCATCGGTTTTTGACTGTTCCCAATCTGTAATTTACTCCTGCGCTTGTGGACGCCGTTATGTAGGTTAGAACCGTTTCAAACTGACCTGGAATCTGTATCCCTACCAAGAATGTTGCGTTTTCACCCAAATATATCGAACGCGTTGTAATTTTTATGATTCTTCAAAAAAAATTAGCTAAGACATGGGAAGATTATGATCATGTATGTATATTTCTACTATTATCTAGTCAAGGGACTTTGTCGATGTTTTGAGTACACATACCAAGTTTAAAAAAATGAAGATAATACCTAAAAACCTGAAAAGGCATTTTTGTACCATATAAATTTAACTATATAATATATACCATGTATATAAAGGTTAGACAGAGTAATTTTTTTGTTACACGCTACATAAAATATGTATACTGAAAAAAATAATTCTATGTTAGAAAATTAGCGTGTTTACGTGCACGAATTGAGTAGAGTAATATATAAATATACGATATGTACAAATAGTCAATAGTTGGTAAAATTCGTTTTTGTGTCATTATTAGAACACCTTAACATAATTTCTCTAATAAATCTTTTCCAATCATTTTAAATTCTATGCGAAACGCTGAAAATTATATATTTCAAGGGAGTAGAAAGCATTATATTTTACTATGATAATAAAACGAATCTTTCAGAGAAACACTTTTTTCGTTTGCAAAGCTTGAGGTATGGCGAGAGATGTACGGTTCTTTTCTTCCAGCAGGAGTAACATCGCCAATGTAAAAACTAAAAACTCGTAACAGAAAATTTTGTAATCTGTTTGAAGCGAACATTTGCTGCCAAATTAAGACTAGTTTGATAAATGTTAGCTATGATGCAACTACTGGAACGTTTAGATTGAGAATGTTTGAATAAATGCTGAAGACAGTTACGGTGTACGTATAAAACGATGTGATTTTCATACTTTAGTATCAATATGAAAGAAACAAAAAAACAAACATTATTCATGTTCATCAGTACATATTACTACGTATTTTTTTATTAATTAGTAGTAACAGCTTAAGTCATGCAAAGCAAACTATTTCAATATACTGTTTCTAAACTTTGAAACGAGTGATCGTGATACGAGTGAAACTTAAAGAATCAAAACCTATAAACTCTATATCTCAACAATTGACGTGATAGCATCTATTTTAAATTTTCTAACTTCTGGACCTATCCTTCTCCATTACTAGTTACGTACTTTCAACAGTCTCAGTACGCTCATGATGAGTGCTGATTTCGTATCTCGATTCAGACGATTTCTTCTTCTCGTGATAGCTCCGAACATGGCGAGAAAGGTCTTCTTCATTGACGAAAATCTTGAAACACATCTGACAGCGCCAAGTCAAGGGTTCCGCTTTGCTCACGAAGGATGATGACACAACAATTGATGGTATTGAACCGGTAGCGTCATCTTTGAAGTTATCCATGGCGGAAGGCATCAACAAAGCAAGTCCAGTTTCGTGGTGTCGAAGTAAGTGTGTCTTCAGATATTGCTTCCTCAAGAACCGCTTTCCACAAAGTTTGCACTGAAGCCGAATAAACAAAGCAAATTAAATACTTTTAATATCAATACAAGACTGACTAATTACCATAAATGAAACCAAACTAAAAATACCTCATGCCGTTTTTCCCCTTCGTGAACAATTTTGTGTCTGTTTAACTCGGACCGAGTTTTGTACGCTTTGTCGCAGTTGTCGTTGTCACATTTGAAGGGACGAACAGGGCGGTGGAATGATTCATGTTGACGAAGACTAGACTGATTGTTGAAACACTTTCCACAATAGTTGCATGGAAGGGGCTGCTTGTTCTTCCTTCGTTTTCTTGCCTTTATCTCTGCTGTGTGATACAAAAATCTTACATGATAGTATTTTGCCATTGCATAGGATGCTCATGGAAAGATATGAATTTCAAGCCTACCTGACTGTGAAGCGGTTACAAACGCTGGCTTCGCATTCCGCATGCTTTGATGTGGGTATGAGCTGTTCAGGACTTCGTAACGCACAAATTTTTCCGACTTCATCATGCCAGTCTGACTCAACGTTGGAGAACTTCGGCAACTACTATCTTCCGATGATCGACCGGAATCGTAATCCGTGCTTGTTGTTGAGTCGGAGCTAGGAGTATCCAAGTGTTTGGAAGCAGGTGCATCTAAAACAACCGAAATATAACAATGTCTATTGTAATTTTAAAGTATCAATGGTTAGTTTCACCTCGCTAATCACGACTTACAATTTAATGCTGCATTTGCCAAGACTAGAAGGCCATCACAAAGTGGGCTTTTGCTGTCAACCTCTTCGGTTTTCACATGTACTAGAGAAAGCTTGGGAACGGGAACTGGAGCTTGAAGAACGTGAGAATCCAAGTGCGGAACGTTGTGGCGAGCAATCGGTGAATCCTCGACCCTTTCCAGCATATTTTGGGGCTTCTGATAGTCTAGTGAGCGTCTAACCAACGGCCGCTCGTCTTTATTCTTCAGCTCTCTAGCATTGGGTGTGGATTCCAGGCGAGTCGAATCCCAGACTTTCTGGGGCGTATTATGATGTTGTGGCTTTACTGACAGTCCATTGTCTCTCCCTTCGGCGGATAGATTGGCCCTCAAAAACATAAGCTGCATGTCACGCACTTGCTCTTTAAAAAATCGTCGTTCCTCCATCAAAAACTCTCGCTCTTCAATAAAATGCTTCCGTTCCTCTGCAATACCCTCCACAGTAGCGTCCAGCTTCGCTACCATAACCATCAACGTGTCTTGAAGCTTCAGCACTTTGTCATTGGTTGATTTCCACAAAACGCGAATTTCACTCTGCGACAATGCCCGACCATCGATAAGCGTTCTTGTAATGGGCTGGGTTTCTACTCCTACCAGAGACTGGTGTGGTGTAAAGGCGTCCACGTCCATGACCAACGAGTCGCTTCCACAGCCCAAATCCTGCTTTCCCATGATAAACTCGGCACTTGACGAAATGGAGCTGGAGGTGGCTTCACCGATTTGCGTTTGACTCATCCCGCTTATCATTGCGATAAGAACAATCCAAGCCTGTGAAAGGTAAACGTAGTACTGCTCCAATTAATTATCACAATGGAAGTCTTGTGCTGTATCACTTGTAGACGAAATTACTTTTTGGCTTACTTCGATAGTTGAAGACTGACGATAGTGACGACGAAGAAATCTGGATGTGGAGTTACCAAGATGTTTTGACTAAGACAGAGTCACTCTCAAGAAAATTTTCTTTCTGAAACCGTTTTGAAAACTTACGACTAGGGTTTTCGCTAGCGAAAACTGAGAGTTTTAATCAGAAAATGAAGAGTTCATACGTTTCCCATGCAGTTTCGAAGCACAGTCAATAGCCTCAACTCCATTTGCGACAAGTGGTGCAAGTTGTAATGGATGTGCTTCTCCAGGTCATTTCATGCAAAAAGTTCGCATGAACTTTGGACCATGATCTCGATCGGAATGGTGGATCATGAGCACTCCTTTTCTAGTATTTTCGACGAATTGACAAAACAAAAAAGAGAATGACCTTTGAAAAAACATGCTGTCATATCTGGGTGCATTTGCAACTGGGAGTACAGTACTCCAAATCCAAAAAATGCTTTTAATTTTTCAAAAAGTCAATGCACCCGATTGGGTGAATCTTGCTTGACGGTACAGTTGTCTTGAGGATATAGCTTTGCATCACAACTGCTCAGAAAATAGTAATTACATGATGAGTGCAAAGCGTGACAAAATTAATTAGCTTGACGCGAAATAGCGTCAATAACTTACCTCCAATTCGAAATTAACTTCAAGAAATCATTAGAACTTGGACGGACTTTGCCGAATCTTTGCAGGCTCCTCTACAACGGAATTTCGTTTTGGAACCATCTTTGTCTGTGAAACTGGAACCTGGGAAGAAACAGTGTCATATAAGTGACGATGACGACATGTGCGTATCGTCTTGAACAAGCATTTATGTCAATAAATGATGCATAAGTTGACGGATTGGCAGGTAATGCTTTCATATGACGTAGGGACAAAATGCATCCTTTCTGTTCGGCGTTCAGAGGAAAATGTCAGGCGTCTTCTGAAATTAGGACGTGCATAACAAAACTTCACAAAGATGCGTATAATACTAAGACTCAGACTAATATTCTGAGGATAAATGCATTCATACGCATGATTAGTTATCATGA
This sequence comes from Akabosia matsudoensis, assembly GCA_019593645.1. Lineage (NCBI taxonomy): Eukaryota > Metazoa > Arthropoda > Collembola > Entomobryomorpha > Paronellidae > Akabosia > Akabosia matsudoensis. The sequence continues at coordinate 15,624 of VICI01002287.1, forward strand.
TTGATTCGAAATGTATGTCAACTTCATTTCAACAACTCCAACGGGAAAGGATGCAATTCGCTCTCCATACTTACCGTATGTTGCAACCTAGACATTTTGGAGTCGCCTTCCTAATGCTGACATTTCCCTTCCCACATAAGTTTCAAGGAATAATATCGCGAACGCATCATGGGTTAGGGCAAAATCACGGCTAATTTTATTGATATCAGGGTTATTGGAGTGTAAACAGCTTTGTGGGGATTGCTCTTGCATTTGTTTGCAGTCAACCACCGAAGACGTGTTACCGACCAACTCAGTTGGATGATTCATTTTTAACATAGACATGCGCACTTGCTATCAGTACAACAGGATGTGAGATAAACGGTTGGTTTACTTCAAAACACTGACATANCACTTGCTATCAGTACAACAGGATGTGAGATAAACGGTTGGTTTACTTCAAAACACTGACATAAAGCTCCCATCATCCGTGATGTTATATGAGATACTGATACACATATTATTGACTGCAAAGCATGTTTTTTCTTTATGACTGTGACTTAGGACTAAAAATTTGTTTATGAATGAAAAACATTTAATCTTTAGTAAATTAATTACGTAGTAAATGGAGGAAAATATAGTTGAGTTTTAATGATTAAGTAAAGCAAGGCCTCCCAGGATTAGACCTAAAATAAGGCCAGCAAACAACTTTTAACATTTTATTGATTATGATTAAGCTTACTTTTTTAAAGCCTAAATTATTAATTAATCATAAGGTACAATGAGATGGATAGAGATGGAAGGATTTGGCCAGGCAGCTATTACTCTCGGTCGATTTCATTTTCGCGTGTGTAAAGTACACCACCAGCCAATCGCAACTGTACCTGATTTTTGATGCATTTTAGTTTGCCCACCCCTGTATTCGATAATTGTTCTCTGCAATGTTAAGGTTTTCTTTTAATTTCAAGATTACAGTTGACGATGGCTCAAAATGTTTGAAAGCTTGTGTCTTCACCTGACTCCATTCCGATTAAAACTTATCTAGCAGATACCAGAACGTAATGGTATGGACAAACGAGCAAAATCCTTTTTATTATTATGTAGCTGAGCACTCATATAATTTTTGGCAAATTACCGAACGGGAAACGTTCATGTCAGGGTTTTCCATTTTACATAGGCTATTAGCAGTAGTAACAATGATAATGATACTGAATTCCGATGGGTGAGAGTAAAAAAGAAGAGAGAAAGTAAGATTACGTATATCAGAAAATCATACTTTTTCCATGCCATAACCCATGTTAAACGTTCTGTTGTCAGTTGTTTCATTACGAGATGATAGCAGTAATTTATTCTGATGAGGATAATCTAGGTTTTTCGCTGAATTCACAAAGCGATTAGCTCTTAGATGGTAGTAATGCTCAACTACTGCTCTAAATTCAAAGTATATCTTTTTGTGGTGAACAAGACAGACCGGCGATGATTCACACATCAGGACAAATGTCAACCTTAACCATAGCTAACAATGCTGTACGTGTAGAGCAGATGCATACTTAAACAAGTAGCAGTCTATCCAGGACAATATGAGGAAGGTATTGTTTCATTCTAGAAATGTATTCAAAGTTTTATGGTATCTCAAGTTCGACAACAGCTTTAAC
>VICI01002288.1:0-17252 GCA_019593645.1 Akabosia matsudoensis
ATTATGTACATGGTGGTGGTGGCTTTGATAACAGATTTTTCCTAGTTATGTGGGAGTTTAATGATGATGCAATATCAAGATCATCCTAACTCAACTAAATCCAAAGCGCTGCATTTTTTTTATCAAATTTTTCTTTCTTTTTCTGTCTCGTGTCACATCCTCCATCTATATATTTTCATTTTTGCGAAAATGAACTATTATAGAGTGACTCTACCAAGTTTTTCCATTAGAGAGACAAAATTTCTGAATTTTATTACAAGTATAAAGAGAGAGAGAGAGAGAGCAATGAAAATCTTCTTGTGTCTTTAAGTCTTTATACATCTAGCACCATATAACACCCGTGAATCAAAGAGAAGAAAGGCGATGAAACGAGGAAAAAAAACCAAAACAACTGCTGAATAATTCTTCATCAGGTTCATCGACCTTCTGCACATAAGACTTATTATATAATGACTATGCACATATTATTTCTCTATAACTTTTAACAGAAGTGTTGGAGTAGCTGAGCATGACATCGTTTGGATTTTTTTCTCTTTCTCCCTCATAAAAAGTATTTTAAAGTATGATCCCAAACATCCATGTCTCAGCAGCCCAAATATGTGTCGAGTATTGGAGTAACTGTCGAATACAATATTACAATCAAAAGAATACGTTAGGATACGTGATTCACCTCATGTGATCTTTTTCTTGGGAGTGGTTAACAAAGATTTGCTCAAACTTGTGGAAAAATAATGTCGACCACCAAGACATGTGTAATTTGGCACCGTTAATGGACGACTTATCTTGGTCCACTGGTAGATAGATGCAACGGCGACTTAGTCTCAAGGGGAAAACAGTTTCTATATCAAAACAGGCAATATATTGAAATTTCGAAGGAGAGGTTGAGAACATTTATCCTCCGGTGAAATCACGCCAAAAAATATGACACCGACTACAATTTACATAAACTATAACACCTATTGCGGTTAACTAGTAAAGTCAATTTGAATACATGGGAGCATAGCTTTATTTCTATTAAAAGGTATTTTGTGTTCGTCATCAAATATCTCTTTTCTTGTGCAGAAGGGCTGTTTCATAATCATAATATAAATGAAAACGTGCGGTGGTCGTATCAACTATTTCTTTTAACAAGCTCTCGCGAGACCTTTTCTTCTAAAAATGACTTTGTGTAGCTTGAAAATATTGTATCGTAGAGCTATACGGGTGAGTAATTTTGTTAGAAATTTTTTTTTCTTCTCTTTTTCTTTTCGAGCTAAGTGGCAAGAATAACAGTGCCAGTAGCTTTTGGAGTGGCAAACAGTGGTGAAGGGAATAGGATGTGATGCAGTAATTCATGAATGAATGACAAATTCATGACATTTTCCTCCCAACTGGTGTGTGAGACCAAGATGGTGATGATATGCTTCCTTCCTACTTTTTGAGCTGAATAGATAAATGAAGAGGAAAGCATTTTGCAGAACCAAACGACAGTTTTACTACGAGCGAGAAAAACGAGTTGAAGTTACAAGGATACTTGTGCCTGCTCATCTACAATGTATTATTTGATTTTTTCTGATGACTATTTGAGTCGACTTGTCTGTTTCTGCTATTCTGTCCCTAATACTAATATACTGTTTGGCTGTATAGTAGTTTTTCCCTGGCAGCAGCTCAGAGTTTCATCATCAGGCTATGATCACGATGAATCACAATGGTTTTGCAGAGGAGCACTGCAGAAAGCAAGGATGCAGTTGTTTTAATTGTAATCAGATTAGTGCAGTGGTTGGACGGGCAAAAGGAGATGAGTAATTGCTCGCGGAGCTGGCAAGTGAAGAATTCAATGTAATTTTTAATGTTTTTTTGTTTCAGTAAGAAGCATTGTTCAAAATGGAAATTCTTTGCTTTTTACCGGTTCGCAGGCACATTCTATGCAGTGCATGATTCCAAATGGCTCCCCAAGGTCTGGATTCCAGGTATCCCCAATTTCGTGTACAGTTTTTCCAAGCCGGCATTCTACAAATAAATAATTAACAGACATATTACAACATGACAATCAAGGTTGAAGTTCTTGCCACAATTTATATTGAGAACAATTGTACTCAATGATGCACCCGTTGTCTTAATAATTTCGATGACAAGGTGCCATTGTTTGGAGGATCATGGACTGATCTCTGCTTACGGAGAAAGTTTCATATAAAACACTAAATTCATGCATTCATTCCCATGTACAATGAATGAAACGCTACTCCTTTCTTATCCTCTTTCATCAAATCAAAATCCATTTACTTCGCCAGAGTGTTAAATGCTTGTTTTTATTTCATTTTAACATAGCAAGTTCGAAGCAACAATAAAAAGAGTAACGAGTGTATATTGAAAGAGAAAGTTTACAATGTTTATGAAAAATGTAAGATATTATAGTCATTTTCCCTTCTCAGCTATTCTACAAGCACCCAAGTCCATTCCTAAAAGAGAGTAAAAAAGAGAATGCTTTCACTTTATACGTAAGCCGTTCTCTAATTCCCATTAGATGATCGTTGGCAAGCATTACAAGAAAAAAATGTTTTGTGTCTCGAAAACTTAAACGAACGAAGATGTGTGAAAATTTTGAAGCACGCTAGAAAACTTTAATTTGTCTCCCGCCTGGTGTGGACATCGTTAAGAAATGTTCCAAAGAACTATGAATCTTCGTCTGCGCAACCCTGGGCATTGGAAAGCGCTAGTGTTGAACATTTCGTACTCTAATAACTTTCATCCAATTAATACACCCCATATCATACTACAATAAGTAGCGTCATCTTCAATTAGTACATTTTTCTCTTCCGCATAGTAATATGCATCTTTCTTTTCCCTTCACTATGATACATTTGCCCGCTACACTCGTTTAGCTCTATTCCTGCTCCCTTTTTGGATGTTCCAGATTCTTATCACCAATTTTGCAGCTTATAATTTTAAATACATGTGCCCGTATGACACCAAATAAGACTATATTATATGCATCTCAGCTTTGGTAGTATAATGTGTTAGCAAATGCACAACCGTCTTGAAAAATATAATGAATCACTTTGTTACTCAAGTGGAACTTTTTTGTCATCGAAATAGGAGCAGCATGACCGAATATTCGGTTGCTTTCCACAGCCTTGTTATCCATTACTATACGACGACCCCCACCAATTCACCGATTTTGCAACATGAGCACGAGAGATAGTAAGAAACAGACAGAGCGAGTGTTTCTCTGGCCTCGCAAACATGCAGACTTGCAAAAAATCCTGGCGCCAAAACCTGCTTCGCCATCTCCCTACATAGAAGTTTGGAAAGAAAAAAAGAGAACAAGGCAAAAAGTTTTTGGACATATACAACAACCAATGTCTTCCCACTAAATGTACAAGAGTGTAGTCCTGATAACGATTTGATAGTAAACTAGTAGCATCAGTGGTCCTGTTATTGGTCGTAGTATGACATAGTAAAAGGCACGGTTGAGTGCACGGAAATATTAAAATACAATGTATGACATACGTATATCACATAAATATATCTGCTGCAAGCAAATAACATACAAAAACATGCAGGACACATCCATGAAGAGTTGGAGCTATATAGTATTGTTCTAGAATGAAATAAATGGACATGTTATTCATATATTATTTATCCTGCTGAGTTTAGTGCTTTCACGTATTTTTGGGGGATTAGGAAGGTAGACGTTGTGGAAAATAAGACCAGTGAAGATCGACAAGTAACACGGACGTACTGCATCATGAACAAAACAAAGTTTCTTATGTATTTCCCACTACAATTATCTAATTCCATCAGGAAGAACAGTTACCCTTATGGCGGAATATTATTGCTCTAAACTACAATGGTGGAGTGGTACAAAAGTGTGGCTAATGGAAGGTTCCAAGTCATGCAGAAATGAGCTTCAAATTAACATGAACGTGTATGATCCTACATACTTTTTAAAGCGTTTGACTTGGTGAAATTCCCTCGGTAGTGTTCATCACAAGATGGTTTTTCTTCTGATCTGTTTGTTCCTTATGGTCTGGGGAATCGTTCGTATTGCATTGTCAAGATGAATAAATGAGTTTTTTCACGTTCTCTTGTCCAGCACAAAAGGCAAAGTTGAGAGGAAAAGAGGATGTAAAAATTTGTCATTTTATTACCCCCAAGGAAGAAGCAATTTGAGTGGAAATGGAAAACCAGACATGATTTTATCTGTGTAAGCAGTTATTCTTTTGAATAACAGTGCACTACGGAATAAAAATATTGCTTAAATAATACATGATGGAAGCATACGTGTCAGTCAGAATTCACATTATACCACATTTTGGAGAGCACAAAGGAAATACTTCTAGAGCTTGGCGTACTGGTATATTATTATATACTATATACATAAGTAGTCACAGGTTTATAGCTTTGCCTTTCTGTTTCTGATTGCTTCTTGAACTTTTTACGATTCCTTTGCTTGATCTTTTCCTCTATATATATTGAAAAGATGCCATAAGAAAAATGTTCCGCAAAGAGACATGGTCAGGGGAAAGCATTGAAGGGCAATGATCTCCTCTAGTTTGCGATTGCATTCTTTTCACCTAATTATGAGAAGCAATTTAGACGATACTCAAGAAAGAGACGGAATCATATAGACCAATTTAATACACACTATGTTGTATTAATTGTATATATTCCAGATAATATGCAACGGAGAATAAGTTATTTGTAAATGCGTTTGCACTGGAATAAGGCGTACTAGCATGCAAGCTCTTTAAAGAGCACAAAATTCACTAGCTTTACAGGAAATGCATAGAATTGCATCATTTATCTGGTGCAGATTCTTCTGTTCGACGGCTGGATACTATCGATCGTACTGAAATGAAATAAATTTGTTAAGAAAAATATGCACAACGTTTTTAGTTATAGCTAGGAGCTTCGGAGGATTTTCTTTTTGCATTCGCAAATTGAACAGTGAATAAAATCTCGCGTCTGGTTTTGAAAAGTATTTTCATGGATCTTGGCACAAGTTGTTTAGTCTGATTTGTATAAATATGTTTTCTGTTTTTCCAAAAATTGTGTTACAATATCCACATTCTAGTCCCGAATTGGATCAGTGTGAGAGCTGTTAATTTTCTTTCTTATTCAGTTTCAAATTGACCAAGAAAACCTCGCATGCATGATTATGATAGTAGTACTTTTCATGCAACACAAAAATAATAAATTAAAGTAGTTTTAAAGTGCATACCTGCATAGAAAACATTGGATCAACTTGTTGGCGCCATTATCATTTAACATTATCGGAAGCGTAAAACTGATACTCTATCAGGACACAATGAAAAATCGACTTGATGTTCGTTTCCCGGTTGTAAAAATTACATACTCATACTCATTCTCAATGAAACATTAGTTGGTCTTGCAGTGTGGGCTGATAATGGCGCATTTAGAATTGAGTCTCTGAACCCCAGTAACAGCATTTCATGGTTGTCGAGCCAAAAAAGCGTGGTCTTACTTATCTACCAACTGTAGCACAAGCGATAAAAAGTGTAATGCTAATTATGATAGCAGTATCAGTAGCTTATCAGTTCGGGTTTGATGCTACTCATTTATGTATTACTATCAAAACATAGTAAATCGCACCATAAAAAATACCAAATACTACGCTATCATTGCTTGAATATTATTTTGAGATCGAGAGTTGAATTTGAAGTACAAGGGACAGACTACACTCACTTTTCAAACGAATTTTTGTGAATTAATTCAAGAATGAATGAGGAGGATATTTGCTCTTCGTCGCTACCTGTAACTGTTGTGCTTTATAAGGCTCTGAAAGGTGCGACAACCGATTTAAACGCGATAATCAAAATTGATCTTGTGATTGATAAAGATATGGTAATATCAAAAAAGGTAGCAAGTATTGATTTTTGGTCTGAGTCTACGGTCTTTGGAGAGAGTTCTGTTTCCTATTGCCCCACCTGATGTTTCCTATAGTACTAAGCTAGAATACAAAACAGCCCAATATTGTTTTCGGGAAAGGTGTGAGTGAATGCACTAATTATTAGAAACGATAAGTAACCCTACTTGATGAACAGTATTCCATCCTCTGTACTGCAACAGGCCTTTAGGTTGTTGTGGGGAAAGCAGCTCTGGACGTTCTTTTCTACAAGCAAATCTGTATCCTGCTCTATCTCACACTCAGATGACAGACGCAGTGTGTGCATCGTGCACTGGTATAAACTTCCGCTACAATTTAAATGAAATGTGAACACATTGTAAAATGTCTCTCATACTGAATGGTAGGTATTATGATTTGGAGCTCTTGAAATGCTCCAAACTAAGCAAAAATGACGAGGAATAGATTGTGAGAATGATAGAGCCAGCCAAGAGGAAGAACCTTCAAAAAATATTACGACAAAAAAAGTGTAGCGATGAATGACGATGCTGACTAAAATTGACTATGAAAATATAAAATAGGAACGGACAGTATTGCTCTTCGCATCTTTGGAGGGATAAATGGAAAAGCATACACATAAGTGCGCAGGAGTGACCGACACAAGTTTAACCTCATAGAGAACCCGATGACGATTGTCATCTGGCGGCGTCGGTTTTCTTGTACTGGCGACGCAACAAAATCCTCAAAGAAATATTATTTTTCGATTTTATTTGCTAAATGGTCACGATCATTTATGCTCAATACGTATGACAGACAAGGAACGAACAAGTGCAAACATTAATCAAATGGGTAGCTCGTCTTCCAACTGTTGTTGATGATGATTGTCTTCAATTGAATTTCCTTTTATGGAAAGAATCGCCTATCATGATAAGATCTGCAGTCAGACTCGGTGCGATTCGATCAAACTCAATCTGAGAGTTGGATAAGCTGATTTTAATCCTGATTCTGGCGTGGTCTTTACATGACCTTTTGGTGATGCTATACGCACGAAATCAGTAGTATACGGGAAACTTCCGAAGTAGATAAAGTGTATAGGTATGCGCATTCTGGTTTTCGTCTCACTCAAGTGGCATGAGCGTATTAGATAAAGTAGTCGGAAGGTCTGTAAGTTTTCTGGAAATGTAATATATTCATAATATGAGCATAGGCACAACTTTTCTTAAAAAATGGACTGTTCGGAAATCTGAACACAATTCAAAAAGAATTATACTCAGCAACGGATATACAGCGTGCTTTATGAGTCTTAACTGCAAAATATCAAAGAATTTGTCGAATCAAAGGTTTAAATGCAGAATTAGGTCTTCACTGTAATTCGAATTTAAAATTCAGCGCAGACTCGTGTTTTTGTTGTATTCTAAATACACTTTTCGAACGGTCAAGAACTCATTCCCGAAGATTTGTTCTGTTTATGGCCTCTATTCAACAATTTATTTGTATAACTGTGCATGACTATTTTGCGTTATAATTCTATCGAAAAATCCTTACATGGGCATGACCGTAAATGTCAGTTTGTAGTAGTCGTACTGCTTCAAATGCGACTATCATGGATGAATAGTGATCAACAAGATCTACTAAAGATTGGTACACCAACTCATATTGTATCGACAGTCGACATCGTAATGGCGGCGCCTTAGCAATGCCGTCGCCCAACACCCTATCCATGACTAAACAGTAGCAGTGGCAAAGTCATAAATATCATAATGATGTTGAAATCATTGTCCGAGTAAGAAAAAGACTTGAAATGTCCATAAGTATCTTGGACCTATTGTAAAAATTGGCAATCAGTCTAAATGCCAGTTAGGAGTACCGATGGCTACGCTTTCAATAATGATTAGAAGGTGCTGACGAAACAACAAGTCTATATTTTGTGTAATCATATCATACCTATGTGCTTGTTATAGCAGGCAAACTTGGTAAAAAGAGTAGACAATTCTAAGATTTATTTTGTGTTCACTTTCTTTGATACCTATCTTCTGATTAGGTTTCTTGTTTTTGGCATGGCATGAGAAATTGGAGCAATCAGCTTCAACCTTAGCGATAAAGCTATTTAGAAAACTGCATCGGATCACGCAATTATCATAATGAAGATGATCGCGTAAATATATATAGACGTCTGTCTATACCACTTCTTAACTTTTTTTGGCCGCAAATGTATGAGTGTACCCTAAAATTACAAAGAAGAAATACAGTGTAAATGAGTAAGGGAAAATATGATAATCTCAGACCAGACAAGTATCAAATTCTCATTCCAAATTTGGAATGCATTTGAAAGACACTCAGGTCAAGCTTGAGCAAACAAAAAAAAAACAACGATCTTAGGTAGACGCGTTAAAAGTTACACATTTTGTTCAAGTTGTAATTTTAGTGCGCAAAACACAAGCAGCAATCAAAATGGCTCTGATTTTTATTGTTCTCCTGCTTAATAACCATTTCCCAAGAACATAGGACAGTCAGCTTCATCTGCTCCCATCCGGATTTCGACTACGAATTTATTAAGGCATATCCACCCATCAGAGACTGCAACAATTTCAATTGTTTAGTCATAAAACCACTCTCTCTCTCTCTCTCTCTCAAACACATACTCACTCTGTATGTGTACAGTACACCATAAATAGTTAATCTCATCAAATAAACCAAACTTTTATTTACAGTTCCCACTTTTTTATTTGCATCATGGTTCAAAACAGTCAAAATGCTAGCCCACCAAACGATTCCATCCACAAAATAAATTGTGAGTAACATTCTCAAATTAAAAATCTAATAATAATATATCACAATTCATCTGATTGGAGGGGTACGAGTATCGGATTAATGGGTAAGACACGTTTTTTTTGTCTGTCGAGGTGATGATGACACAACGCTTTCTGATATGCATTGTCCTCAGTACATTCTATAATTCAATTAGCACGGTGCAATAAACTAGTAGTGGTATCAGGACAATCATAATGCGTGAACATGTATTCTCGTCATCAACCACAACTTGTCCATGTAAGCGATGATGATTGGGGCAATTTCCCTTGAGCAAGAGAATATTTAATGCCTTTACACGACCGTTTTCACAATATTAATCCGTGTTTTATTGTTGTTGCAACTAATCTTTGTGTATCTGCGTATTTTATCTGCTCTATTGATATAATGACGCGGGCCGATAATTTGATATGATGACCCCTTGCATGCCTTTTTTTATATTTTCGTTCACGTCAAGCTCAAACATTCTCTGAAAAGTTGACAATAATCCTGTCCTCCACAGCGCAAACATGATGCGAAAAAAACCACAAAAATTACGATGAAAGTGACAACGACGAGGTCCAACTTGGGTGACAGGGTAAATTGAAATGGTTCAAAAATATAAAAATTTTATGGGACTGTATATTTGTTGCCATTCTTTTTTTTAGTGATTGTCATGTCTGGAAACAAGAGATGTGGCTCCGACTCTGACCTCGTACCATCTGCTTTGCCCTGATGCTGCAAAATTTACCAGGAGGACTTCTGTCAATATCCCATCAACCATCAATCACATAAAGAGAAAGAGAGAGAGAGAGACACACACACAGAGCAAGAAATTATCCATGCCACTAATAACTGTCATCATACACATAAATACATGCACAATACATGTTCACTAACACCCCGCATTTAAACTTGATGAAAAATTAAGCTTTAAAAATTAAACCATTTGAAAAAAAGAGAATAACGATATAAAAACAATAAAACTGCGATTTGCGTGAGTGTAAGCGCCTGCCTGCGATCATGCTCATCATCACCCGATTTAGACAATGAGTTGAAATGTTTCCTCCAGGATTTCACATTGACGAGTCCACATCCACGTTCAACGTTACATTTTTTTTTTTGCTTGGACAGTTAATATATTGTGTCACGTCGCCAATAAACCTACGACGCAAAAACATTTATTGGGACATGCCAGTGGTGGCTCAACGTAAATAAAGCTTCTATCCAAAAGAAATGTCAGGCTAGTTTGTTCTCTTTCCAGTGCCTACTTCTTACCTTAATGTGTGGACTCATACAACTCGTATGTAACAGAAACTTCTGGTGTACATTTGCCAATTTGCTAACCTGACAGGTTTTAATACTGATTTTAACAAGGATGTGTCGGTGTGACTACACACGATACGACGATTAGTTTCTAAACTTTGGATAGGTTTTTAGTGTATGTGTGTGGCAATAGGAAAGCAATAATAATTGTAGCATCATCATGTTCAATATTTTTAAAAAAAAGATGAACCTACACAAGCTTAGCGTAGCATTTTTTGTAACGTGAAGACAACCAAAAAAACGTGCTAATTGTCTTTCAGCTACCCACTCTTTTCTCCGCTTGTCTGCTGCATTTTGAATACTGAAAAGATATGACGGTTTATGGAGAACACTGGCTGTGTCGGTGCCATAACTTTTTCACCGGCTGATGAACATAGGCAAGCCTATTATGCTTTTGTTTTAATACAATATTTTTACCATAGTGAAGAAAAAAAACTGCTAAAGCGCTACTCAACTGGGTGAGCGGATCAGGTTACAGAAAAGCCTTACAATCAATGAATATGTAAGCGGTGTAGACAAACTTTAGTTTAGCTTCTCAGTTGAATCGCTAATTATTATTGTTTTTTAACAGGTAGGTAGTAGATGAGTAGTAGTAGTAGTAGCCCGATTTTTTTTCTGTTTGGCATTTACAAGGAATTTAAAATAGGCTTTTGTACGTTGGTAATAACATGTGTTTACAATATTAGCTCAGCCTTGATTCTACATAGAAAAACAGCATGGTAATTTGCGATTGGTGATGTGTGGGCAAACACTTTACGTTGATACTGACGCCTTCGTTTGTTCTCTTCTTGGGAAAAAGACACAGTTTTTTAATGCAAGCTCGTGTAAAAATGTGTTACGCATGAGTATGTAATATATGTATCTTGAATATTTCTGGCTATGACCTACGACACGAAAATTGATTAACGTCTTCCGTAGTTACCTACACGCGGTTGCATATTTGTACAGCGCGAGCACGCAGTAATGGAACTTGCGAAAAAATGAACTCAGCTCAAGGAGTATCTCACATCCGGAACTGATTTGCATTACAAAAGCAAAGCAGCACCAGCTCAACACTTAACTCTGCAAAATCTTACATAGCGCCTTCAGTTTAAACGCATTTTTTTAGCGAACAACGTCATGTTCCAGCCAAGTCAGTCCGTGAACGTTTGAGCGAAAAATGCCATTCCTGTCTTGTTTGACAAAGGTATATTGATATTGTCATATTACTCTTTGACATAATAGTTCAGACTCGTTTCATATTCTTTTGAAAAGCCAAAAAGTATCACAGTAAAAGAGCTAAAAACCTTTCACAGTTGCGCTTTTGCGCATTATTATGACTAGAATGGAGATGATGATGCCACCATCGTCGTTTTTTGCTTTGCTGCAGGCATGCAAATGAATGAATCAAGAAGACTACAACAAAAGGTAACAATGCATCAAGAAGAAGAAGAAAAAAAAGCAAAGAGGACCGCGACCGAGAGCAAAAGACGTAAGCAGATGAGGTTCTGTCAAAAAAAAAACAAGATCGCGTTATAGGATGCTTTACAAGAAGATTATGAGGATGCAAATGGGGAATAATAATGATAGAAAGGCAAAGTTTTTTGCCATTATTCCATCCACACACACACACGCTCACTCCTCATTCACACACGTCAGGCCTACAACAATTAAGTCAGCACTTGAAATAGAACTACAAGAGGACAAAAAAAACGACGTAAAAAATGAAACATGTAATATGTGCACGCATGAAATAATACAATTTGCCATAAATCATAATAATCGCAACCAGAACGAGAAGATGTTAAACTCTTGTGAATTCTCTTTTGTACTAAGTGCATATGATGCAGGTGATGCCATTAAAGTGAACGATCTTCATGTTGTTGCAAACAACAAAAATATTCAAATTTACTTTAGAAGAAAAAGTTTTGAAAAAAAAGAAAGGATTAATTGTTGCTTCCAGCGATGTTACGTTATTATTTCGGCAGTCAGATATGATATAAATCATTTTATTATAGTAGCAAAAAATGTCACTATAAACAAACACACCAATCAAGCATAATAACGAAGGAAGTGAAGTGAACTATAATAATTGAGATGTGTGGTTACGTCATTTCAGTTCTATCTGCTGAGATAAACTTGAAAACTTTTGTTGTTTGAGATCCAAATCAAATGTCTTGATTTAATTTGATTGATCCTCAGTCCAATTTTTTTATGTGAGAGAAAATAGCAACTATATATTTTTTATGTAAGCGTAGTAAGCTATTAGTATGCCGATAAGTATTACGAGAGGCTTTAGAAAAAATTGGTAAACATGTCTTCTGGGCTTGATTCAAATTGTATTATCATTAGATCATTCCAGTTCCAGTTTTTTATGCAAAACGACTCTGCTCATGCCAGGAATGCCTTAGTAATTAGTTTGATTTCCTGCAAAATCATTTGGAAAAAATCTCAGTTGAAGATTCTTGATGAACCTGATATGCAGCGAAGGACGATGCAATTTACTGGCAAATGGCTGCGGAATCCATGCATTCTATTAAAAAGGTAATTCAACTGAGAATTCGGGGATTCTCCTTTGGGATGTCGTATTTTCGACGGGAAATTCCAGAGCGTTCAGAGGCAAAAAGAGGAGGAGTTGATAAAAATCTTTTGTACAAGGAAATATAATGGAATGTAACTCCGAAATTTGATGGTTCTCATATTTGAATTGAATACCAATCATCAATCAGCCAACTATGGCCAGTTGAGAAATATTTTCTTAAGGATGCTCGGGTTTACAACATGTTCATTCTTTTTGAAAATACAATCGTACAGTTCGAATAATAAGTTGTTTGAGCATTATATGATTATGAATGATCATCAAGTCATCATCTTTGTCGCTCATTGTAATCATCTTCGTTTCTCCCTCTCGCTATTTGTCACTTTACTGCCCTCTCCTATGACAATTATCCATAAACCCGATTATCACGAAAAACTGAATGATATTTGACTAATGATTACTCCTACATTTTAATGATAATGATAGCCCAGTCGCTACCTATGGTGCTGTTATAAAACCTCCTGTAAAGTTATACTCTTTTGGGGGTAATTAAAAATAATTGACAAACTCTACCATCTAATTATTGCGTTTCCCAATATGTTTAACAAAAAGTCAGGAGTATCGTATGCCATCTTATACAGATAAAAGAAGGTGGCTTCACACAGACAAAAGCTACGTTAAAGCCGAGCCAGTGTAAAAAAAAAGGTTTTGTGATTGACCTCCATGGTTGATTATGAAAATATTATCCTGATGAAGAACTGAGTCTTCATGTGATACTCTTTTGCAAGGGCTGCTGCTAGCTCGACTCACAAACGCACAAAAACACAAGTTCAAAGAACAATTCAACGATTCTACCCGTTTAGATATGTCTTAGGCTAGCACTGATACAGAACTGCTTGTATCGCTTGCTATAGGGTCAGTTCAGTCACATCCATATCTCTTTCGTAGTGCAAATAAGATATTATCAATGGAGTTATATTAGTTTTATAGGGTTTTTATGATCTGCCCTCTTCAATCGTCATCGTCATGATTCCCTTGTAATATGCCTGCGAGTGATCTATCAATTAACCGCAAGCCGATCATCATCATCGCTCAGCCACACAACAACAGCATCTATTTTTCGTCCAACTCCTTTTTTCGCTTCCCTGACGTTTTTTTATATATTATTTATTCTCTATATCATTTTCATTGTTATTGGGTGTAATTATTAATAATAAAAAACAAACAATGTGCCGACGCTCGCCTCTCCCTGTCGATTCCCCATTCATCTGTATTGAAAATCCAAGCAGTCAAGTTTACGTCGATGTGCATGCCATGCAAATCCCACTCTATTGCCTACAAAATTCAACATGATAGAGAGTTCTATATGCAAATCACAAGAAATTGTTCTATCAAAACTATACACACATGCACATGAGTCTGTTTAACAGTGCAGCACATTAGTACCCCCTACTATTTTGCAGTTTTCGATTTGAATATATGCAAACTTTTCAAGAAATTTCTAGGAAGAAATACCGTCTCCTGAAGACACTGAGAATGAAAATAACATGATGATGAGCAAGCACACAAGTAGCTTTTTTAGGCACCGCCAAATATCTTCGTCTCCTCGGGTTTGTGTGCTGCTGGCTTATGGTGGTGGTGACTAAACTAGAAAATGTTGAGTTTGCCAATCACAGCTAATACTATAACTTCTCAATAATGTCAATCAATCTGCGTCTTTAGTGATTTTACGAGAAGTCTAGGTAAATTACTTTTCTCTTCTTGTTCTTCAGTAGCGGTATTACGTTACGATCAAAATAGTTGTAGCACAATGTGATGATCGGTCTAGAAAGGAGGATAATAGAGATCCCCGACATGTTCTTGCGGATATGCACACTTGGAATAAAGTGCAGTGGCAGAGTCACCACTGGTGGCAATAACAACAACAACATGATTCATAAGAGATTCATTTTGATAAGCATGAAACGAACAAGGGGGTCTTTGCTCGTTTCACCGCTTGTACTATAGTTTTGTATCGACCTTTTAAAATACAGACGCCACTACTTTTACTCGTTGCTAAATAGCAATTAAGAACCTCCAAGAATTTTAGATATGTACAATCAAAAATGATGATCATCATGACTAAGATACTACGTTATTTTGCCTTTTTGCTTCTGAATATGCATTGAGAATATGGTTTTATGAAGCCGGGATTGTTGGATTGGCAAAGTCAGAATTACATGGAGTATCTGGTCCTCTCTTTTGACTTTTACCTGAGAGAATTTTTGAATCGTTAGACGGATCCGAAACAATCGTGCCAAAGCGGTTGGGAAGGATGGGAGCGCACAAGTAGTAGCACCAGTGGCTTTTCAGTTTGGGAGTTAAAAATACTTATTCTTGCCTATACACAATCTTAGAGATTGCAAAATATGCATTGCAAATGCATATCGATTAAAGAGGAAATAAAAAATAGCAGAAAGATCACAGTCATATTTTTGCAATCACCAGATTCTCAAGCTTTTCACTTTTAAAACCTGATAATGGAGTGGATAATGGATCAAGGTATACGTATAAGTAATTGTTTATAAAAAAACTTGGAAACTTGTGGTAGTGCCGCTAAATTAAATAAGGTAAAAAGCCTGTATGAGCTTGGTTGATTAGAGGTTGTACATATATGCACATGTCACATGTATGGATGTTGGATGCAATGCTAATTTCGGGAAAAATATGATAGTCAAACACAAAGCCTTACCGCTGTTCCTCTTTGATTTTCTCTGCGGATCTGCTGGCTTCAAGGGAAACTTTGATCTATGAGATCGTCTTAGAATTTCGCATTTCCCGGAGTGCTCTCATTCCTCTCCTACTCAAGTTGTTCTGTGCGTTTTCAGTGTTCGTTTCTTGTCCATTTCCAGGAGCTGCAGAGGAAAAATCGACGAACAAGGAAATACTGAGGAGGGCCCAGAAAAGGGCCGCTACAAATCGCCATAGCTGTATGGCTCTCATCCTGATTTTGTTACTTTCTCCGGTTTATAAAACCAAGAAACTGTTCAAATGAATGCTACTACGTACCAGATTATTTATTTTGAACTGATTCACTGTAAGAGCTACCTATGTTTGCATGCACTGTTTCAGCAGCCTTACACGCGCAAGTATTTATTTCTGTTAACAAGTCACTGTCACATAAAAGAAACAAAAATTTCATTTATTTTTCCTTGTTGCTCTGTTCCTGTTTGCTGTTCACGTTTCCAGTTGTGGAAATCATTGTAAGTCCTTTCAATAATCCCTTCTGATCACCGAAAAAATGTGCTATACTATCGCTTGAACGCTCATGCCACAATCGAAATTGGCCAATAATTTTATTTATATTTTCCCCCAATAAATTTGGTTCGGCAACAAATGGAGCTATTGTGTATACTAATTCAAAAATCTACTTTATTTCCAATATTGTTAGGACTTAATACTTTTCACACACAATTTTCTTTTTTAATATATCGTGGTATACGCAGTGCATTCCATGTAACTCCACATAAATACCTTGTTGTCAACTTTGATGTCAAAGACTATGATTGACTGTCTGTTGAGGTGAATACACAAAAAAGTGTTGTTATTCTGGAGATAAAGGAAAACATACGATGTATAGTATTTTTTAACACTCGAAACCTGTAAAGAACCGTACTGGTGTTGATAAAGCAGTTGAAAAAAGATATATTTCATATATTTATTATTTCTCTGATTAGGCAATCTCTATTCCTCTTTGAACCATGTGGAGTTGTTGATCGAAAGGTAACGATGATACCCACTGATGGTTGCAAGCCAGAACGTTTAACAAAGTAAAAACTCAAAATGTTCCAGTTCCAGACGATCAAGTGAATACAAAAAAAACGATAGATTCCTATGCACAAAGTTCTTCGCTGAGTTCGCACGCTGGCAAGTGACTCGTACAACTTTGATTTTCAAACTGGCTCGGCTGGTGGAGTAGTACGTATTGCAGACTCTGAAAAAAAACTAAGGCAGGCTCAGATACGAGCTTCTTTATTGTTTACTAATGTGTACTCCTTGTATTGCAACCGCTTTGCTGCTTTTTGTAAAAACTAGTGTGTAGTGGAGGCAAGCATGAAGTAAACTGAGTGCGTCTTTCCACTGCTCCACTCCATAAGTATATCTTTGGCTGGGATGCCTGTAGGCATGAGTTGCTCAAGAAATAAAAGTGACTATGCATGTGTGAGTATTCTGTTGTGGTAACATCTTTTCGTTGAACCGCACCGGCTTCGATTGGGAAAAGATCGAAATCGTCAAATGCGCAAGCTTAGTTTAACTTGGTTTCATGCGAAGAATTTTCCTCTCCGGCCTTTTTAAAGGCTCTTTTCGTGGAGAAAAGAAAAAAGGCCCGAAGTTTGGATTAAAACCAGGGTAAAAGATAACTTGCCTAAAAATATGACGAAGTAAAATCATATCATAACAAGAGAAGCCGAATAAGTGTGTGCATGAGTGATTTTGATTATGATAAATATGATGTGAAAGCGTGTTTTGCTAATGGCCATGTCCCAGAAATGGTTGGCGTGTTTCTGAAGAGTTTTTGGATGTTATTCGCGTTAAAAGCTTGATGACTTCAAAGTAGAAAATGTGAAGTTGGAATGGGAAAAAAAGGATTGTAATTTTCGGTGTATTATGGCTATATAATAAATAATATGCTTAAGTGAATAAATAGAAGCTACTGGTGTTAGATTCGTGATAAAGATGTAAGTTGGATGATGATAGAGATGAAAATTATGATGCTAATCATCATAATGATAA
>VICI01002289.1:0-17251 GCA_019593645.1 Akabosia matsudoensis
AAAAATCCTTTGTTTTTTCAAGTGTAGATGTTGTTCAAAGCGAATAATTTTGATTCGCATCGAAGCGAATAAATTCGCTTCAATGATGCACATGGAGCAACTGTCAATGAATTCATCTATCTATCTAGGCGATGCGTCCATCGCCTTTTTCCAATCCATGGGGAAAATAGGATCGTACGAGATGGAGAGAGTAAGAGCAAATTCTTGTTTGGCCTCTCACTATTCTCCATCGTTGCAGTTCACCATTAACTCATCAATGTAGAATTTTACGGTTGTTGGCGTGATGGTCCTCCAAAGGAAGCAAAGAAGCTGTTTCTATAGGTTTCCTGCATTCCATGTTACTATTTCTGAAAATCCCATAGCTTATCGCAAAGTTGGCTCCGTACCGGCGTTTTATCTTGTTTCGTGGCTCCTTACCTAGTACACGATATGTCTCCATTTTAGCAATGCTGGAAGAAGCCTTTCAAATGAAATGCCATCGCAACAACTTTCACTCGTCAAGTAACACGCGAAAACACCTATCCTTCTTCTATTTTTATGTTATACTTTTATTCAAATGCGAGTGAACATGAAGCAAATGCATGTTCTGCCGATTTTACAAAGTTTGCTGCTCAAAGTGGTCATGTTCTAAATTGTGCTTGCGTTTTAATGTCTTTGTGGCTGCTCCTTAGCTGAGAATAATCTACATATTTAGTAGCTTCACTGCCTTTCATCACCAGCTTCGAGAAAATAAAATCTTTTTTGTAGGCGGATTTACGACGAAAGTTGGCGAGTGGATAAAAGTTTCATCACTATTGTCATTCTAAGTAGGATAAAACCTTATATTGTTATTTACATATATACCTGGAATAACATCGCTGATCAGTTTAGTAGACAAATTTGCTCGAGAAACGTTTTAAGATGAATCTCGACAACAATTAGGCATGTCTGGTACACATATTGATCGAAATAGTACCGAAATATGCAAGGATTGTGATTTCCTGCAAGCGCGTATTGAAATGGCTCGTGCCCTGATTTTTTTAATATCTCGTACAACTTTTCCCCATTTCGTAATCAAATTGTAACTCAGTGTAACTCACTCATGTCAGCGTCATGGAGCTTCATCATACCAGAAAGTAACTTGCTCATTAAGGGGTGGAATAGATTCTCGTATGAATTCCTTACGTGTCGTCACAGCCGGTCTTATGCTCAATCAGAAATCCTTTCTCCTCACCCAGGCGAACTTGTCTTAGCGTAACTCATTCTCGTCTGTCGAATTCGTTTGTGGGAAACTTTAACAGTGTCAATCTAGTTTAAACCGCCTGTTATGAGGGAGTTCTTGTCACTATCCATAACTTCATGTACCAAGTTTAGGACATAAAATTAGTCTTACAAAACTAATTTTATTAAATAATTCTCGTAAACACCGTTGTGTGATAGATACTACTTCTTATGGGGTTTGGTTTCCGTTAGTTAGCTGTTGAGAAGTTGCAGAAGCTCGGCATTCCAAATCTCTTCATGGTGACTTCATAAGCAAATCCTGTGCTCTCGGAATGCAAGATTCAAACAATTTTCTCCTCGTGAATTCTTTGATAACTTCCATTATTTCACAAGTTAGGCCGAATCACGTAGGCGTTAATTTTTACGATACATTATATTTCATTCAAGATAGACATATTTTGCATGAAAACCCCATAATAACATTGTCTTCCATTACGTGTGACAGGTCGAGCCGAAGGAAATTTGACGCGGAGTTGTTTTGCGTAAGGACAGAGCACCGTGTTGGTAGCCTTATTAAACATGAAGCAGTAAGAATTCAATGTTATCGTTTTGCTTTCACTTGCTTTGGTTTCGATGTCTTCTACGGATTTATGTGTCGCAATAAGTTTCAAAAATACACATTCCTAATCCTTTGTAGAGGCTATTTTGGCGTAGTATGTGTAGAAATAATAGACATTTTCTCCTTTCCAACATGAGTAAAAGGCTATTCTTCAGTTCTTGCGCTAAGATAGATGTCAGTCATATTCACTTCGAACGCAATGAGGTATAATCTTATTTGAAGGTAGAAATCAATGATCGACAGATCTGTACGATAGCCTTCTCTCTTTATAATATAGCTCCAGATTGGTGTTTGCACTGAGGAAGAATGTTTAATCCTTCAGGCGATAGTTGCTGTTCATTTCGATTCCTCGCATTACAGATCCAAAGTCAACACGTTCGTTAACGCAAGTACGAACGCGAACTCTTATGCAGCATTGCTAAATACAAAAGAATGCCTATCGGAGTATGATGTCATGGGGTCAAAACAGATTGCTTCTGGGAGCTTGGCTTCGTAGAACTGAGGTTTAAGCCACAAGAGTAAAATTCTCTTCTGACGTTCATTACACATTATCCTTATGTAATCAACGCTAAGTCAATTCCACAGTCAATGACAATCAATTGTCGATTCTCTTCAGGCGGATATTGATTA
Source organism: Akabosia matsudoensis (assembly GCA_019593645.1). Taxonomy (NCBI): domain Eukaryota; kingdom Metazoa; phylum Arthropoda; class Collembola; order Entomobryomorpha; family Paronellidae; genus Akabosia; species Akabosia matsudoensis. Next base: position 2,450 of record VICI01002289.1, read on the forward strand.
TTGATGTCAAGATTGACTTTAGGGATTTGTATGGGATTTGAAGGATATTAGTTTACTTTCTGCTTTAACTCCATACCAAATAATAATACTACCATGCCATTTGGACTACTTAGGATTCTGGACAACTTAGTTTTTTCATTTCGAAGGAATAATGTTCTGAACCCTCAAATACTCAAAGACGGTCAGGCTCGAAATATAGTGTTCGTTCAGGAAAGTATGTAGGTATATACTTGTCATTAATTTCACTTAACCAAAATGTTGATAGTCTGAATCTAATACGATAAAAAAAATATGCTTGTAAGCATGTTTTTTCATTACATAAGCTCCTGAAGATCATGATTATTTAAATTTTTTTGCAGAACCTATGAAATTATTTTTATAAAAAGTGAACATGAACTAGTCGTGTGTCGCATGTTAAAAATACAACCAGCACCACTTTTCCATTAATATTCTACCGATTATATCGTTCATCGCTCCCGGTGCTCAGAGACCTCTCTCATTTTCAAGGTGAATGCTTGAAGCCAAACTGGTGCCACACAACAGGTCTCAAAGCTGCCGGTTTAATACGAATTAAATATGTAACGTTACTCCCAAGTTTAAAAATAAAGTTTCATGCGATCGTCAGCTAGTATATGAACGCTTCCAACATGATGATGAGTGTTTATTACGCTACATTAGGCAGTCCGCATTACTCAGAGAAAATTATGGTCATGTTTAAAACATAGAATCTATAATTATGTATGTGTTGTTCTTCACATTGTTTCCTGCAGAAGGCATACATGCAACAGCGACGTTAAATTCATACATAAGTACCGTCACATAATCATATTAATTTGTGCTCTAACTTATTCCCAGTTTGGTATCTTATTGGTATTCCTCATCACATTTATATCTCCTGAATATTTTCTAGTTTAAACTGATTTTCATCTGGTTCGATTGTATGTGACGTTGATAAGAATTAAGTTTTTTGCAAAGTAATTTGCGTACATAGGTATGCACGTATGACTTACCTGGTACAGATTGAAATATTTCTGCAATCCCATTCTAGGCTACTGAGCATTATGAGTAGACAGGGTTTAGTATTCCAAAATGAATGACCAAGCAAATTATGCCATTGTTGATTACAGCGGCTGTTGAACTTGAAAACTAAGACACCGTCACGATGACAATATCCTTATGTCTCATTTAAAAGCTACAAAAATATCTTGCCTAGTTGAGATACCGTGAACTTGTGACGGCGGTGGTGACAGTGCATGAATAATTCTACACAATTATTAACCATTTCTATGGTTATTGAAAAATGATAATGCTCTGGTTGTCTGTTGCTGTGTACGGATATGTCCGCTTTAAACTGTATGACTATTTATGGCCAGATTTTTTGGAGGGGATTCTTTCATGCTCGGTCTATAGGTAGAGCCAAGATTGCATGATAGTCTAAAGTCGTTTTATGGCCCTAAGCCCGTGCCTTAAATACCCTAATTGTTTTCTCTCACAAATCGCGCAGGTTTCTGCGGATTGTCTTCAAACTTGGTGTAGAATCAAACATATGTGTACACAAAAAAGAGTCTGAGATCAGTTTATCGGCCCCTGAAGTTTTAATAAGGGCCATTTTTCGATTATTGTTGTCAGCTTAACATTTTTAAGGGTACACTTCAAACTGGGTTCATCGCTTACGTTTTTGAACAGAGGAAGTATTGAAATTGTAACCTACGTTGCGACGGTTTTATACGTTTGCGTATTGCTTATCACATCAATACTGCATTAGCGTGTGTAATACGGCCCTAGCGAGGTAGGTAAGTTTCCTGTAAAATGTTTTTGCAACAGAAATTAAATATCTTTTACAAAAAAAATCAGTTTGGTTTCCAGAGATATGATTTGAGCCCTTGATTTCCATAAAACATCTAGGCAGTTAATGTGACAGCTTCTGGTGTACATTATATTCTGTTGAATGTCGTCGTGGCGTGGCTCTAATCAGACATGGTAATAATATACGCTTAGTTTGATACACCTAATGATCAAGTAATAGAAGGACAAAGAGTTTGATACCAATATTATATAAATGAAACGACTCATATTATGTCGCATGTGTTTACGAATACAAATCTATCGTGGAATTTATAGCCCTAAGAGCATTTCTAGCAATATATTACATATTTACACGACCATGCGTAAAGTACTGCTACTAACAATAGTTTATTAGTTTATTCCGACCAGTTGTTTTTTTTGTAATTAAATAAGATGTGATGGCTTCAGTTTTATAACCAACAAAAAACTACAAAATAAAACGATGATTGCTCTAGTGCATGTAGTTGAAAAGCGAAGCACACTAAAGTATTTAAATTTGCCATGCCGCTTTTCCTTTTCATTTTAATATCTGGTTGTAACTGATTTGTAAAGTAAGGTTACTCTGGTGGAACTTGCATTCCCTCTTGAATGCTGGAACAGTACACAACTAGTGAGAAAAAAGAACTCATTCTACTACATAACTACAGACACACGGTCTCAACAACGTTGTTGAATGTTATTGAGAATGCAATTTCTCGTCAGTATTGACACACAATACACAAAACTGCGGAGTCAACCATCCTACAAAATGTCATTACTTATAGCTCAAGCTTCTCAGAAACGATGGCACATGAGCAAGTTTCAAATGCAAAAATAACCGCAACCACGAGCATTCATATACAAAATCCGGGGCAGTGGACTACATCTCTCGATCCAGTTGACAGTTGAAACCTGCCTGCTCAGTCAATTCACTTCAGGAAAGTTAGTCTTCAAACATTTCAGCAAGTATTTTATCTTATGTTGACTGATATGAATCAAATGATTAAAATTAGTTTAATTAAGAAAACCGATAATTTTTCAGTAGGGCTACGCGGGTTAACCTAGTCCGAGGTATTTTTAAGTACCCCGCGAGTACTGAGTCTTGACAGTAGACTCGAATAAAGTTTGTAGAGCACAATTCAATCTATAGTTTGTCTTGGTACTAGGCCGAGATGATTGGCAATTTAGTTTTTAAAATTCCCGTCCATTTAGTCTTAATAGGGCTATAATCTGAACGATGATGAATTATATTAGGGTAGTATAAAAACTAAGGCCGAAACTATAGAAGGCTCGTTTAGATTTGCCCTCAGAGATGCGATCCCAAACGATGCTGAAGGTTTAATGCCTAATAAAACATAGTCACATATTTTTATATTCTGTATAGTCCATCAATTTGCGTTTACGTAATTTTCATTTGATTCAGATAGTCGAGAGACGTACTGCGCTACGTTTGAACACTTAAGACTGCCTGTACGGAAGGGGAAAACGTTTTACAATGCATCCATACATAATTTTTATGGAAGTTTTTTTTTTGTAGAACTTTGACCTTTTTCGTGGAGGCATTGGCATGAAGAAAATGAATAAGTGTACAACTCTTAGAAACGTAATTTTTTAATAACTCGGGCTCGGCAAACCAAGTATTTTTTGGGCTCGATGCAGCCATATTTCTCAAAAAAGCATTTAAGGTTAGACAAAATGAACAACCGATAAAGTCTAAACTGAACGTTATATTGCATTTTGCTGCCTCGGAGGCTTCAAGGGAACCTTTTCATATTGGGATTTTTGTTTTTGCGAATCAAAGCCCTCGTTCGTTTGCCTGGTCTATATTTGTTTGATTGTTTCATTTTTTCTCCCGTCAGAAAGAGAAAATCTACGTAGTACAATAAGTCGACACACTTTCTCCGTTCGTTTTTTACTACGCTTAGAATTTTGAGTTCAAGGTAATTTCCATGAAAGCTTGCACTGGAAGTAAAGAGATTCAGTCAGTGAATCAGACGCCCAATGAAAATAGTCAAAGCACCAGGAAAATATATAGACAAAGACACGACGTGCAGTAAAACAGGAAAACGAACAGACCTATGGGAAATCAGTCAGACAAACGTAGGAACTAATTGAAGGTACGAATTAATTACGAATAGTTAATTTACGAGAGGTACGATGGTTACCCAAAAAACGAGTCGTCAAAATGCGAAATATGAAGAGAACAAGAATGGATAATATAGGACTAGAAGGAATGGTACACCAAATGAATATACAGACACATGAATGATAGAATACAGATTTATGGAGTATGTATAACCATAGTTAAGTACCCATTGTAATGAGAACATATACTTGAATTGAAAACTTGTATGGCTATATGGGCGAAATGCCCGAAAGTAGCTCTGAGAAGAGAGAGAATAAATAAATAAATAAAATAAAATAATAACCATAGTTACCATTTACAACTAAACCATCTCGTACTCAATCTTATCTTCTGACAATTTCTTGGTTTGAATTAACAAAGACAAACTGACAAGCATGAAAATTACTTACAAAATAAATCCGTACAAGGGAATACCGAAGTTGCACAAGCCATGAACAAACAGCGGAAAAGTTTATGTCAATCAAATAGAGTATGTCCAGTTTATGACTAAAAAACCGAAACAGCACTTGCAGATACCGTTAAACCCGCGTAGGTAAACATATTTATTGGTTGCCTGAGGCTACTAAAGTTATCCCTCAATAACTCATTCGGGCACCTGCAGGTACCTGAAACCCCTTAAAATCCCATTTTATCTTTTGTCAAGGGCTCCCAGCAACTTTTATACCAAACGTTAGACCTATTAGACAAAGAACTTTGAATTTCTAGCATAAAAGCTGAAAACGAAGAAAAACTTGTATTGTGAGAAGCATAGTGTTAAAAGCTGCAACACGGCCGAAGGGGCAACGGAAAGACAGACATGAACAAATTCATAAAGCAGCTTACGCTATTTAATAAATTGTAAGCTTGCAGTTTGCACTTATACTCATTTGTCTTTTTTCCCAACATTTAAAGACAGTGTTTTCAAACTTTCCCTTTTTACAACAACAAATCCTAGAATAAGATATGCAATCTCTTCTTGGTTATTAAGTAGCGAAAACTACTTTATAAATCGTGTGATGTGTCTATCCGTTCTCAGAAACCCTTTAATGTACGGACCTGAGATTTGGAGCACATGTCTGTCTGCTCGATCGTATTCCAAAAAGTTCGTAAAATCTGCTCGATCGTATTGAAAAAAAATCGGTCGCATCGTACATGATGTGTAAAAATAATGTTTACTTTATCATGAAGGTCTTATGTATCGCATCTTGAAGATCGTGTTTTAGGGAATCTTGCAGATCCTCTACAGAAGATCGTGTCATGAAGATCTTGCAAACGCCTTTCGCTACTTTGGGGAATAGTGTATGAAGGATTTATTAAATATATAGTAGATGGAGTTGTAGAAAAGTAAACGCGTTTGAAACAAGAAAGCAAAAGATCAAAAGCCATTTTATCATAGTCTTCTTTCAGAACAGATAAATTCTATGCGACTGACAGATATTTGACATTCCCAAGAAATGATTTCTTCCTTAATTGCATTCCCACGTCTCATATATTTTTGCGAATTTGCAATAGAATGTCCCCTTTAGCCATGAAAATAGTCACATATTTCTGCTACCGGGAAGCTGAGAACCAGCGGTTATCAACTATTGTCCGCTTGCAGTGAAAGTTAGCTGCATTCTGAAACACAGAGCCGTCGGAACCTTATAGACCTGGGTCTATTTCAACTGACATGTAAACACAAAGAAAGTTCAAGCGAGAATACTGATAGTTCTGGATCTGTATATAGTTCTGTTGAGCTCAGGCAGATTATTCGTTCGGATTCATTTTGAAAGGTTCGGAAAAGGTTCTGATACCCGTACCTGGAAACAATGTATGAAAACAAAATAAAATTCATCAAAACGAGGTAATTTTACACCCTATAATCCATTGTCGATTTTATTAGGCATTGCAGAATGCAATGGGTGATCATTGTGTAGCCAGCAGCAGAAACCTGCCTAGTGTTGCATAAAGATGAATTCCGATGCATACTAAATTGTTTAATTAAAGTAACTGTATTCCCAACACTGAAGTCTATCTGTGTACTAATTTTGAGGTGGGAATTCGAAAGTTAGTTTTTTGCCGAAATGTGCCATAGCAATTGCCCGCCTGAGCATTCTAGAGCAATTAAGTTTGCATCGGAATTCAACTTCATGAAAGCACAAGGCAGGTTTCTGCTGCCGGTTACTATATAGCTTATGTAGTCCGTATCGTCGCTAGAATATGCATCTTTTGTCCAATCGAGCTTAAATTTAGGAAAACTGTTAGAACCTGTTTTTTTCTTGTTTTTTTAAAACGTAGTGTTGTTAATTATTAAAATAGGTTACTTCAACATGAAATGCGTATTTTAACGTTGCAACGATTTTTCAATGTCTGCGACTTTTTTTCAATATACATGTTCGCTAGTAAAGCAATGAATCGATCTTTTGTAGCCTACAGCTTTGCACCAAACTTCCCCATTCCGCAATGCTAAGGAAAACGCAAACTGGCAGAGTTCGAAATCGAAAATTAGCCTGCGGAAACGGTTAATCAAACCTGCAGTTAAGCCGTGTCCTAATCAATGTATGGTAGGGGTAAACAACGGTTTGTGTTAAATCAACAAAAATGATGAGTAGCGATGAGAGTAAAAAGGGCGATGAGAGTTCGTTGGATTTAAGATTTTAAATCGGTGGCAAACGACACTTTAGAAACCGCTCACGTAACTTAGGCGAGTCAAAGGTTGACTATAACGACGATTGAGAAGATCGCAGGTGGACGTTCGATGAAAAGAGTACTTGTGAATACTACTGTTCACTTCATAACAGTCATCAATGCGACCACTCAACCGAGATTGGTTATTGATATGATGATACAGTGCATTCCAACATTTTATTCACTTAAAGGCAAATTGAAAGTGACGAAAACTGTTTACTTATTTCGGCATTATCAAAGGTTAACAAAAAATTAATGAAAACAAATCTGAAGCACACGTGATGAAATCGACTGTGCTCCTACACAGCTTATAAAAATATGTTCGAATTTCGCCACAAGATGGGCATTCAGCTTACTACCGAGGCAAATCGGAATTTTCGATTGATTCACTATCAACTTTGTAGACTAGTCCATCCATTATTCTGTCACACATTATCAGTAATTAGCTTTTGTGACGATTTCTCACACATTTTTTTACGTTTGGCCTACGAGTAGTATATTATACACATGTTATACTAATATATCAACATGTGTGCAGCGTCGACATTCGAAGTCGAATCTATGTAATCTTTCTAACCAAATTTTCATATCAGTCAAATACATTTTCCAATCACCCAGAAAATTCGTGTGGGTTCACTTTTACAAAAAAAAACTCCAGCCGAATGTATTAGCTGGATCAAGTTTAAATGGCCCCACAACAACTAATCACTGTCGCGTGAATTAAAAGAATAATGACTTAATCATATAAGGTTTTAATGAGATTCCACCATAGATGGTATGCCGTCCTGTGGTAAACTATACATCTCTAAGCCGCACATCATTACAAGTTGAGTATATTGTTTTTTTTTCATTCAAAGAGCATTTCAAGTTTGCGAAAAAAATGTAACATATTCCAGGATAGTAGGCATATAAATACCAATACGTATGTTGTATGTAATGATTAAACATCTTTAAATTAGGCACACCTCTGAGTAAGTGGCACTGAACATTTTGTATCGTCGCAGTACGATTGCTGCCGAGTGCAGATTTTCTGCTTTCATCAAAAATTATTGCTAAGAGGATCACCTCTTTGTAATTAATGTACCTGTACGTGATCAATGTACCTGACAAACTATATATTTTTTCAACAGCAGCATTCCACGTTTAGTATTAAAATGATTGGAGAACAAGATAACGTTAGTTCTACTGAATAGCAATAGGATGAGGCGTGTTGTATCCAGGACATAATGTTCACCTGCCATGTTTTTGTGGAAAATCAAATTCGCATACTTTAAACCAATCATGTTGTCACTCAATGCTGTTTAGCAGATGAAAAAGTAAAATAAATCCAAAAAAAGTTAATGCCGACAGGACTATGGATAGAGTTGCAGCTCTAACGCACGGTTGACGGTTTAGTTGTCTGATAAAAATAAAGAATGCAACTATGAAAAAGCTGCGAAAATTGAATCTCTGTTTAATTCTATAAATATTTTAGTTACGAAGGTGTTACGACAAACATGTACTGAAAAAGAACAAAATAGTGTTAGCAAAATATTGTTGTCTTGATTTAAAAAATACTGCTTTGTTTTTCTCATTAGTGTTCAAAGGGCGTGTGGTGCAGTTTTCTTAAATTTCCCAAGTCTACGACCAAATTTCGACCATCGAATTACACTCTCCAACGAATACTTCTGCCTGTCAAGTATCATTATTTTCGGATGACGAGCAACAAGTGACACGTTGGGAAGGATGAAATCCCCGTTACCAACCAACAAGGCAGCAAGTCAAGAAACAACCGTAGCGTAGTGGAATAAAAAAAGCTGGACGAAATATGGTCTACGCTAAACCTTGCTGCTAAAGCTTCTCTGGACAAAAAAAGCTTTAAAGTTATTTTTTTTGCAGCTTTCCTCAATATCTTCTTATTTTTCTATCATCAGTTTACGTTTTACAGTGCAACGGCAGTGAAGTTTATTTTCTTGAAGGTGAAAGAAAATCGTTTCGAGTTCCAAGATGTGAAAAAAATTTGAATCTAATAGGAAGTGACGAAATAAATTGGGAGTGTGATCATGATGTATTGCCTGTGTTATGCTTAGTGATTTTTGCAAGTTCTTTGAATCGTGATACCTGTGAGCTGTTTGCATTGTGACATAGAATGAACCTTTTTCAACAATCTGTGACAATGACCTATGACTTGGACAGCACATAGGGTGTGTGACTGTATTAATAGGGACTTTTTGTAAAAGTATGAGTTGTTTTGTTTGCACAATGCCGTTTTTTAAAAGAAGTAAAAAAGGGAAGGCTTCGAAAGGTTAGTCCTAACTGACTTTTTTTTAAAGTTGATATAACTTAATTTTTATTCAGAAATTATATGCATTCTCGTGGGCGTGTGTTGACAGACCCAGTTCAGCCCCTAGGCATCTCTCGCATCGATGATGCCTCCAATGTTGGAAGTGGTAAGTACTCTACCTCCGATGGACCCAAGCCCCCACCACGTGCAAAGGACTCTGGAAGCAAAGTCTCTGACGGAGGAAGTAGTGTGAGTATTCCTAGTCAGCGAGATTCCGCTAGTCCTAGTCTAAGAATTAATGGGAGCAGTGAAAACTCGTCAACTCGAGCAGTTCATGGACAAGACGGTGCCGGCCTCGAACCCGTCCATGAGAATTCGATAGGAGATGCGGGTCTTAACTCGAGTAAGCATTGTTTTCTATTTAAATCATTTCTTGAAACTCATAGTACACCACTTTACGCTTCTAAACTTCCTCTAAAATGTTAGACGCCATGTCAAGCACAGCTTCATTGGACGTATTTTCTTTTTCCAACTTGCTTCTATTGTGCACATATATTTGTATTTGCTCTTGTGTATGTGCCGTAATTCCCACAACATGTCACTCTTCGTTTCGTTATACCAAAACCGTCTGCTTATCTGTGAGTGCACCTTATCGTTGTGGAAAAGATAGCGACTACGAGATTAGGAGTAATGATTTTTCATTGCTCCCCGCGGCCCTCCTGCCTTGAACAGTTTCCAACTTGCTTCACTTTTTACTTTATTTGCATGCGATTTCGTGTGTAAGCACTCGGGATATATGAAACCCCATTAACTGGATTTTTACATGGTACAGGTGCACAACCAAATTGTCCCTTGCACACAAACAAAAGTAAAACTTGATGGGCCATTTATATGTGAAATTCTCTTCGCTGTTTTCATCCATTACGTTCGCTTGAATTAAAGTGATTTTAAAGTTTGCATACGAAATTATGGAACAGTTCAAATTAGTCAGCAATGATCATGCGGTATTTTTAATAAATGTTTATGATCCCTTGAAATATTTTACGATTTTCATAATCTTTATGACCACGTCGTCAGGCCGTATGTGATATTTTAATGTGGAAAATGATGTCGGTCTTATGTGTGTTGAACATTTAGAGAATTATGTCATTGTTCAAGTTTCCATGCATTTTTTTTGATTTGTCACGCAGTATTCTACTCGTTGCGGATGGTATTAAGTGTTATATTGTGTATCTGGCTATATTGTCATTTTTTCTGTAAGGTTCACTTTACTGTACAAGAAAACTTTTATTGACATCTCACTTTCTTCTATTTGTCGTAGTTTTTCGGCGTCTCGTTCTTCTATACAAAAATACTCGATAGTAATGTGCGGCAGTGATTGTCTTTGATATATTTATGTATCATTGACGAATTTTAAGTTGAGCATTTCTTTTTATGTATGCGGGTGCAGCCTTGTGTTCAGCCTTACCTAATATGAGTACAGAAGATATTGCAAACAGCATTGGAGATGGTGGTTCAAATTTTTACTCACCACGTCTGCGTCCAAAAAACGAGTCATTAGAAAGTTGGTCCTATGTTTTATGATCCTTATTTAGATAAACTTGAGGTGCCACTATCGACTAGAGGGGTTGGTAGTTGTTCCACTTCAACCACAAACAGTTCGATAGAAATCCCTCTCCTCGCCTCTCCATCTGGTAGTGTGCGTCAGAGGAACTCTAGACACATTGGAACGTTTTCCAAAGGCTCTAGCCCTTCTTTTGGAACGTCTCTCGCGAATCCCTTATCTAGGACTAAGGCTCCGGAATTTTGTAAGTATACCTGACAGATACAAAGAAAAATCTTGATGTTAGTATCGTCATGTTGTCTGTCTATAATATGTCACCAAAGTACAAACTTTTATCCGTTTACCTGATTGCTGCTGCGATTCCCCTTGCTACAAAAGCAATTGTTTGAGTCTTCTATGACTACCGTTAGGAAGCCCTAACTCTTAGCGCTTGCATGTGGCGAATACGGAATTTCAATCTGGGTCGGTGTTTCATGTAAAAAAAACTTCTTCATTTAATAACTTCAGTTCCGACGTGAGGGCACTGTCGGCATCTTTTTCTTTTCTGTTGTTGTTGGCTTGAGAACCAACAAGCTGGAGTTTCTAGATATAGAGTTTGAATCGCTACATGCATGCGTGTTTTTCAGCTTGTATACATATTTTGGAATTGGTTCGGCTAGCTAGTGCTGTGAAAGAGTATTAACATGTTTTGTATCTCCAGGCATATGTGAAGACTTGCGAAAATTCTTTTTACTGACTGAGATCGCTACCATTTTGTACAAAATATCATGCCCTACACCTATTCATCATCTATTGCCATTGCGATTGGCACATAGCCTTGTAGCTTTTAGTTGTGGCTCGGAGTCGCAAGAGTGCTGTTGTATGTGTTCTTGTAGCAAATCAGCTTTTTCTATCGTTTGTTAAGGAGCAGTCACGCAGTCATTTTGAAGGACAAATTACTTCAAAAAATGAGTTAAGTATCCGAATAGCTAGCTCATGGAACTATGTGTTACTGATTTTACATACAGAAAACATACAAGGCAGTTAGTTAGTTGGCAGCTCCCGCTACAAGGCATCAATGAAAAGGCAATGAAATTACTTGATCTATACCAATCAGGCAAAAAAATGCTTGAATCTTACGTCTAAAGTGATAAACATAAAATACCTGTGAGAGTTGCTCACACAAACTGGGGCTATTTCTATGTAGCATATATATGAGAATAAGACCATGTAATATGCGTATAATTTGAGTTTCAAGTATACATGTTTGAGTTGGTTTTGATAATTTTGTTCATCATCATGGAAAATCTCCACTTACCTGGAAGATCGCTAAATATGTATCTTTATGCAGCGTACTAAAAATATAGCTGGACATTATATTGATCGTGACTTGAAAGTAAAAAGTCATACAACACAGGCTGCATCATTTGAATAAGTGGCTAGTAGGTAAATAGCTAAGCTGGGTCTTGTATCAATAACGAGTTTATGAAGATCACAAAGAAATCCTTTAAAAAACTTTCCTAACTCAGTACAACCAGGAGCAGTATATCTGGAGACATTTACATTGTTGCAAAGCTGAAAGAAGCTTGAAGTAGAGAATGGTTAATGATCTCGTCTAGTTTACAAGTTATTTGAAGCTCTGATTATGTGATAGCCTGTGTGAGTTATCATGTTGATGGGGTTTCAACCTGTTTTAGCGTTGGCTACTACTCCAACTCTTTTCTGCACAATCGACAAGATCATCCTCTTTCTCGTAAATGATCACGGACTCTTCATTTTTAAATGCTTCTACGGAGTGTGCTGATCAAACACATTTGAGCCTCTGCACACACACGAGTGCAGGTCATCAGGTAGATGACCCGCACAACATATCCTTCATGCTAAATGTTGAAGAAATGTTTCATGTTTGCAGTAACAGCTAACCATGTAGGATTTTTTCGCGTGCATTCAGTATTGGTTACTTGCTGTTGGGGGTGTGACAATGTGTAAGGAATGATCTGTATTGCACACATATGTATGACAAACTATATGTGTATTTCTTAAAATACATGTAAGTTTAAGTTGGCTCAAACGGTTTTAGTTTGTTTGAGGATAAGGTTGCGGTAATTAGCCAACTTTTGGCCATTTAATGATACATCATTTATAAGTAAGACCAGTTCGGATTTGCAACAAAGGAAAATCCCAAGAGACCCAGTAAAAACTAAACGATTGGGAAAAGTGTAAGGTGGCGATATCAAACTTCAGACATGCATATTATGTCACAGATTGGGTAATGTAACCAAATCAACTATGAAATGAATGATTTTTTGAACTGTGCCAACTACGGTATGGATCCTCATAAATGCAGTCACCGCATTCAAAAAGACAATAAATGACGCTAGGCGTACTTAACATGCAACTTAGTGTATTGAAATAGAATAGAAATAAAACTTCAAGGCACGTGTGCTGCTTGAGGCGGAACTGCATGGAGTGGGAAAACGGACCATTTTCCTCGTTTTCCCCAAGCTCCTCACAATCATCACCGTATAATGAGCTGTTTGGGCATTCATTAGTTGACTGCTTTGACGGGAAGCCCCATGTTTACGTGCATCACTAGATCAACTTATATGTGTTTGCTTGCATCGAAGGAATATGTTTAACTTGATCCAAAAAGAACGCTAGCACATATCCCTTATGTCCGTGAAAGAATGAGAAAGAGAAAAATGGAACTACACAAGTCTTAACGTGATAAACAACAAAAAAAAATAAAAGGAATAGCTCTTAATTGTGATTCAATTGAAATAGCAGTACCGATGTGCTCAATGCGAAGAACACGGAAGGTCTGGATTTAAGGGTTTTTATTCTCTGATAAAAGTAAGACTGTAGTAATTGTCATGAGGTAATAGTATAAATAGTTAGATCGTAGGTTTGTGTTGAGTCATTATATGGTATTAGAAATGGTACTTTCGCGACACGTGGCTGCTAGAATTGATAGTTCTATAGGTAAGTAGGTATGTACATTGCTTTTCTCCATTTTGTGTAAGTTGAAGGTCTTTTCATGTATACAAAAGAAAATGATTGCACAACTTATCGCTATTGAAGGAAACTCTTATATGTTGAATGTTGTCAGAAAAATGTGGTCTCATCATTTTAATTAGATCTGTTCATTCGCTTTTATTTGTCGAGAATTTTTTTAATCGAAACTGATATCGCTAGGTGAGCAGACAACTAGGATCTTTTCTTTCGAACTACATCAATCGTTAACCAAAAAACCAGGTTTTCCCCAAAGTTTGTCATAGCAGGCAAGTAGCAATAGCATCTGAATGACCATTAATTACCGCGTCTCCCACTCTCCGATCCCAATCAAAGTAACATTTGTACGCGGAATAATGTGAGGCACTCAGAGGAATTGTGAAAGTTTCCGACTCGCGCTTTAATTGGTCGCGCAAAACACACGTAACCGACTTTTGGTGCCATGTCATGAACATGAAAGTAACATGCAGAGATGATAACTTATTTTGTGTAATCGTAATGGCGGGTTGTAGGAGTAGTCCTTGTAACGACACTATAATACAGAATGACAAACAAGGCGAGAAACATAAGAACAAAGTGGTATATACCTTGCTATGTAGGTAATAGAAAAGAAAAATAAACATTTTGTTTTACTGCTTGTTTCAATTTCATCATCATAAACCTTCATCCTCCTATGTATGTCCCTCGATTACCTAGAATACTGTTGTGTGTCCAAACCTATGCCCTGCATCCACAACAACTGTGTAATGCCATTTTTCTTCGATTTTCTGTAAGCAAAGAGCAGTTGCTATGTCATTACTGCAACACAGACATATTGGCGTGCTGCCCACTAACAGAGGCAACGGGAAACTGCAAAATGGCATAGAGAAAATGGTATTATTTTCAAAAGCCTTTTCTCCTAATTTTCCCTTCGTTATGCTTGATCTTACTCGCATTCGACACCAGGACGACAATAAGTACGAGTGTAGGTGAGACGATGGTGTGGTGGTTTCAAGGGTTCTTACGTGTGTAACAATTTGCACGGAGCGAATTTTGTTTTATGAGATAATTACCCACAAACGTTCCTTGATTCTATACATTTTGGCATGAGAGCTAAGTAAAGTTCTTTTTTCGTAAGTGCATATTTATGTATACTCTATTTTGTCATAATGTTAGTTGCAAATTCATTATTTCCATAATCGAAATTGACAGTACACTCGAAAACTTTGAATATCTGAAAGCTAGTTAAATTTTAAACTATGTAGTTACTATTAGTAAAAGAAAAAGTAGCAACGAGTGTTGAAAATAACTTTTATTTCAAAAGGTTATCCCGACGTTTCGATTTCTTCTGAAATCCTTATTCAAGGGCGAAATGGACAGTTGAGTTGA
>VICI01002290.1:0-17250 GCA_019593645.1 Akabosia matsudoensis
TCAGATGCCATTGTTGGAGTGATAATATTATCCTAAAACGTTTGATCGCTGTTTCCTCTTTCTCGTCGCCTTCTGAGAAATAGTTACCGTTCCAGAAAACACGGTTATTGTTTGTATTTCCTGGCGTTTCCAGAATCCCTATGATTTAGTTGTCTCTGTTTCAGCAATTGTTGATATGTGTATGCAATGATTATGTAGCATATGCCAGAATTGCTGTCATGCGAAATGCTAGGAGTTGGCTAAGCCAAGGTATCATAAAACGCAACTTCTGCAAGTAATCTTGCATTCCTTTGGAAGTTGGGACACATGTTAGAACGCAGCGTAAACCTTTTGTTTAATGACTTTATTTTAGAAAGCCTACTTTAGAGTCCTCTGAACTCATAAAAGAAACATAGTTCCAAGCTTTAGAGTTCGTTTTCAAAGGTATTCTGTTGTTTCACGTAAAATTGGCTCCTGTCCAGGATATGTTGTGTACGGTTTATTGTGAGTGATCCACGATTTGACTGTTTTAACCATGTCCGTTAGCATAGACTTCGTTTATTGTAAGTCGACGGAAAGCTCTAGATTGCATTGCCAAAATTGACAAGCATTCGTGCTCATTTCATCAGTGTTGATTTCGTGATAAAGCTTACATTGTGTATCTGTTTTCTTAAATTACAAATGAAAATGTAGTCAAGTTGCTTATTGGATCGGACAATAGCTGTGGTATTATTATTTTGAAATGCAATACATTTCAAACTCTTCTATTTCTCTAAAAGATTTTTTCATTTTTTGTATTCTAAATTAAGTATTTAGCCCGAAACACGCACGATGCATGTTTTGCAACGGTTGTACTAATTAGAGATGGTTTACCATCATACCGTCTAAAAATAAAATACAACAGGCTCACTGTCTAATTTTCTATCCTAGGAACAAGCATGCAATTCAAACTTCGCAAAAGAGCAACTTTTGCAAAGAGCCGTGGGGTTTTTTGCCAATACACGTAACGGAATAATGGTCTTACCAGTACGCATTGAATTGAAATGGATTTGGAAAATATGAAGCTGGAGGAGTGTTATCTAGGTAATCATTATTGGGATATAAAAGAGCATGATGTATATTCAAAATAATGATGATTCCATTGGTTTCACGATATTAGCTGATGACTCATTTAAATGCACGTAATATCGAGTATGATTCATCATCATTGACAATTTCTCGTTCCTGTAATTTTAATAGCATTGCGTGACTGGTGCTGGTGTTGTTTTATTATTGACAACTGTCAAAACGTAATAATAAAAATATCAATAAGAAATCCATTGTGAAGGATCTAGCTCTATAAGCTGGTACCTGATCACCTCCCACTTGTAATGATCAATGCAGCTATGTTTTACAAAAAGGAAGGAGAAAATCTAAAGATATTGCTCGTAAACTGAAGCTATTAATGCATGCACATATTAATAAGTTAATTATAAATTTAACGCAAAAATGAAAGTGTGTGGTAAGAGTGCTCGATTCTGCGTGTGTGTCAGTCATTCGTCGCTTTTTTGGCGTAAAAAATCGTTCATATTCCCGTTGACATTGACATGGTGTGCTGTCAGAGTGAGTAAGGAGTACGATTGCATTGTGACAACCACACGAGGCAGTTATTCTTTAATCCTAGTCCAATTCAACAGGTTGCAAGTCATAACACGGCGTTCTGTATGANTATGAGTGAGCACCTGTGCCGTAACTTATTCTGCCTTGAAGTGTTCTCAATTTGCTTTAAAACCGCAAAATGTGCTAAAAATTCCTTTGAATGCAAGTGTTTTTTGGAATATGAAATTGTAGGATAAAACTGGCATGTATCTCTGGCTGGCGTTATTCCGAAAGTTAATACGCATCCAAGTTTGGATACGAGTGTTTTTAAAGGTGTCCTATATACCGATCTCGGTTTGGCTTATCTATCAACAGAACTATAAAATTACTTGCACTGCCAACAAGTGAAAAGCTCCAGAATGTTTTACATCAATTTCTTTTTGTTTAAAATTCAATGGCTAAATCACACATATGCTTAAAACTGCGATGGAATTTTGCGAGAAACTTTAGCAAGAAATCCGACTTCTTATCAATATTCATGTCGTTCTGGATTCCGCCTTTGATAAAACAACATTATCTTTTCAAAGTAACGATAAGCAGATCTCATCAAGCTTTTCAAAATTCTAAAACATAATGCCCATATTTTTTGTTTACTCTTATCAGAGTTGCTGGGTGTGGGCATATCTCACCTACTTGACAGCTTATTTTACATCCTTAATGGGGAAGTTGATGAAGCTACGCTAAAAAAAGTCATCAATGAATTCTCTCCAATAACTCGTGGTATGGATGTGTACACAAAATTACATTCCAAATCTGTATTATCACTAAGCTTATTGACTCGAAATAAAAGTTCCTCTTACGTCAAAAATAAAATAGCATGCATATGCCTTAAATGTAAATGTCAAGTATGAGCTTCTCCGAAATGATGATGTTGTCTTCAACGTATTTTGTATTTTTCGCTTCATGATATGACATAGCGTTCCTACTGCGGAAACACAAATAGCCTTAGTTTAGTCACTCATGTTAAATTACTGTACATAATTGCGATCCACACATGACGGGGCTCCTACAATCATTGCTGCTACATACTGATGAAGCAAATCTTGTCTTTCTAATCCACATGTAGGTAAACTGCACAGATATTATAATGGTTTTACATGACCGACAAACGTTAGACGTTTTGCTGCAAAAGATGAAAGAATTTTTTTATTCATTCTCACTCTCCGCTTGCAGTTTTGTCTCAGTATGTACCTACTTGTCATTTCTGACCTACGAATACTTATTGAGCATGCAACTTCTAATTGAAAACACTGCCATTGTTTAGAAGGATACAACAATAGCATACAAGTCTGTCACTGTCTCACATGAACTAGCGTAAACAATCGCCTAGTGTTGGACAGAGAACGTTTGGCGTGCTAGGGTTGTTTCCTATATATCAGTAATACAGCTAAAAACAAGGGGATGAAAATTCTGTTCTGAAATACGTAAACGCAAACTAGTCAGCCTGATATCGGGCTTGCTTGCCACACGTGAACAGCTCAAAAGCCTGCCATACCAGTGCTAAAAGAAAATCACATCATTATAGAGTTTACCTTGTGTAATATACTTCATCGGGGTAGACTTTAGTGAAAAAAAAGGTTTGAAAAGTGGTACCAGACTCGGACTCACCCCTTAGTATTATGCGCATATATATCTATATCGCCAAGCATGACTGTGCCTGCGCCGAACCTGTCTACATACTTAGATACTAGTTTACACAGTTTTTATAGTGTACGTGATACTATTACAGAAGAATTTTTCAAGACGTAGCGATTTTCCTGTGCACAACATAAACTGAATTTTCCCCTGGTCGCACCGTATGAGCCCTTGTTTCTTGAAATATAACATAAATATTTTTTTCACAGACTTGGGTATCTGTATCTGTACATATTTTTAAATCCCAGCTTGACGACTTGCTTCAAACTTGTAATCCTTGAGACTCCAGCCATCAAACCAATGTAAAGTGAGAGGTTTTAAGAAGCAATATTATGTGCATAGGAGAACTACAAAACAACTTCTACATTATCTTCCAGTCAAAGAAGCAGTATGCTTTGCAGGAATTTACACGATCTATTCCAGACATACTATCTACGCTAAGCATAACAACAAACAAAGCCATTGTTTTAAGTAACTTGAGTTATTTATATTTGTGTTAGCATGATGTCCAGAGTCTAGCATCCTCTCGAAAATTTAAATTGCAATTTTCACCTCAACGCGAAATGGTGCGAATGATCAGTGTGTCACGTGAAGTTTCACAGTGGTACAGCAACGGCGATGACAGCTAATTCCTAAACATCTATTCTTAAACGATCCACTACTGATACGGAAACAATCATGCATAAAATTTACACACGAAAACAGTGCAATCAAAGTTACTAGTTATAAAAAACAAAGCCAATCGTACAATCTTGTCGAATACAAGAATTCAACATCATCCGTTGACTTGCGCCATTGAACTTGACAACAAATTATCATTTTGTCACGCGGTTCAATTAGGGATCACTAAACATGTCACACTCACATGAACTGTATGGATCGGATGGTCACCATAATCCATATCGTAATAGCATCAGAGGACTAATCCAGTCTCAAGAACAGGAGAAACTTACTCTTCCTAGTACAAGTAGCAGTAATGGACACTCAAGCAGCTTGGACTTTTGTGAAGACTCTAATTCAATTGAATCAATTAACAGTGCCACCATAAATACAGATACAACAGCCACCGCAAAAGACCTCCGTCAACATGGAAGTTTTGCTGTTCCTACTGGTCTCAAAGTTGTTTCCCTTGTGTCAATGGTAAAAGCTTTGACTTGTTAACGTATTTTACTATCAATTATTTTTTAAATGATCGTGTATATTATTTTATTTTTATCTTGCAGTTAACAGCCATAACCTTAATAGTAGCAAGTAGCTTCCTCCTGTATAGATCCAACCAAACACTGATTGCGTTCCTAAAAGCTGCACCAGCAACTATATCATTGCTAACACAAGTTAACACTCTGTTTGGAGGAACAGCGTCCATTGTGGAGGAGGTGAATTCACAAGAATACTATCTCCGTATCCTCATCATGTGCAGTGCCGTTTTGATTGCGACGGGAATCGTTCAATTGATTTGCAACCTTTGGTTCTTCTTCAGAATGAACGCGCCTTGTGTCACAAGGTGTATCGCGAAAACGGACGAGTTTTTTTGTGGAAACTAAACGAGTTCGTACTGAAATGCTCATTAGATTCCTTCAACGTCCACCTTTCCTATTTTGGCCAGAGAGTACAAGTCATGTTGGGTTCCAATGTAGTATGAGTACGGAGTAAACATGTACGCACAATCAGTTTTGTATTGAAAGTCTGGTTAAGTTTAATGTTTTAACAAATAATTGCAATATACAGGTAACAGGAGTTAACGATGATTTGTTTTCCATTTCGAAAATGAAAATGAGGATTAGTTTGTTAGCATCGTGAAATTCATCCTACTTAAAAACGAGTTTGCAGTTGATTGCGTACTCAAACTTCGTGACAATGGTTGAAGAGACTGAATATAATTTGCAAAATGCAAAAGTTACAATTAAAGCGCCATTTCCTTATCGATAGATGTTGCAGAAATTACATTTGTGTTATCAATATTTTGTTACGTTATTATACACATCTTTAAGTTGACAAACTTTTCGTCAGTATTCAAGCCCATGAATTGGATTTTTAATTTATTTTTAGTTTTAATATTTTTGCATTATGTAACGGATTTAGTAGTCCAAATCCATTGTACTAGTGGTAGATTTTAGTTAACATGTGAAAACGGTAATTCAAAGTAGAACTAACTTCTTTCAGAAACGACAAGAGACAAGATAAATATGAAAAAGTTTTTGGCCAAAATGAATTCAACGAAGGATGGGTATATTATGTACCTATATAGTAAAAATGATATGAAATACAGCATATCGGTAATACCGTATTAGATAAGAAAAAAATGCCCTGTTTCCAGCATCGTGTAACAAAAAATATTACAAAAACTGCGACTGTTCAACAATCCACGACGGTATCACAACTCAGTTCATTGAAAGTCAAATTAAAATAGAAATGTTCCATGCGTGTGCGTGTATCCAGTATCCATCAATTTGTATTGTGTCGATTAATATCGTTGTCCAGCTATATAGTCTTATAGCTTAGGTTAGATGTATGACTTAAACATTCATGTGTATGTGTTTAGGAAATGTAAGACCTTTTATTACATTAATTTTGTACCAATTTGTAAAAAAAATAAATAAAAAATGAAAATAAAATCAAAGTACTTGAAATTTCTGGCAGTCTCCTTTGATTTAGGAATAATCGTAGCCGTGTGTGGCATTATATGTTCTTTCATGTTCTAAAATTGAGTTGATAGCATTGTAAATACTTGTAAATAATGTTGATTCATAATACTCAACTAATATTTACAACTCAACTTTATACTCATATGCTCGTAGACTTTAGCGTATTATAATATTTTGTTCCAGGTATTCTGATTTCAATACCATGTCATGTCTATCTGTGTAAAAACCACGTCTACGTCCATGGAATTTCTTGATGATGAGTGAAGTAGATTTTTCTAAAGTATCGCTTGTTTTACTACCAAATGCTGCCGCATCTGTGAATATAATTTTTACTCAAACCGATATTGCATCCTTCTGCTGACAAACACATGTCCTCGCCTCTGGCCTGAGACTTCACACACAACACAACATCTTGAAGAAATAGCTCTGGAAAAACTTTTTGCCTCATACATGTGTTGCTTGAAGCTGAATGATAAATAAAAGGTATGTTTTACAGTTTATTTTATTTAAACTACTGTACTTACTTCATACTTACTACACGCATCAGCTTTGACAAGTACAGATAAATATTTATATAACCGTTGTCAGTCCGAGTTTCAAAATTAAAATGTTAAGTCTTTCTCTCCGTGCATCATGTGTCGTTCCCGCAGCTGCAAAACACACAGCCACGGTAAGCCATTTGTGTACCTACATCATCCGCTACCGGCAAACCTATTCTAATCACGATACAAAATTATTTTCCTTTCTATATGTAGATAATATTTTTACACGGCCTAGGAGACTCTGGGTATGCGAGAGCACTCAACTTCTATTATTATAATGTCCCTTGAAGACTATTGGATGTGTATTTATGATTGAAGATTTTACTTTTTTAACTACACTGGTATTTAGTCAGGCCTGGGCTGAAAATCCTACCGGATTTCCGACCACCTCATGCCAAGATAATCTGTCCTAGCGCGTGAGTAGAAATTCTGGCATTCGAAAAATTTTCCGTGATGAATCCTAGATGTTTATTCCTCCACTGTTTCTCTTTTCTAGTCCGCTTCAAAATGTGACACTAAATGGAGGAATGCTAATGCCAGCATGGTTTGATCTAAGACCTTTGGATCAGCCCAAAGATGAAGTTGGAATTAAAATGGCATCTGCAGCCATCAACGAGATTATTCAGAGCGAGGTGCATACAGAAATCTACAATCTGCGTAGAACTTCCATATTCAGTGATTGAAATGAATTGCAGATTGATGCCGGGATTCCGTCAAAGCAAATAGTACTGGGAGGATTCTCTCAAGGTGGTGCTCTTGCACTATACACAGCTCTTACTAGTTCACTCAAGTTTGCAGGGATCTTGGCGCTATCGACCTGGTTGCCTGTTAGCAAATCTATCCCGTGGCAAACCGCACAGAAACAAAATATTCTTCAATGTCACGGTGATGAGGATGACATGATCTCGATAAAACGTGCACAAGAGACAGCAGATTTATTGCAGAAGCATTTTCCAGGAATGGTGACCTTCAAAGAGTACAAAGGACTTGGCCATACTATCAGCTCAGAGGCTGAGCATTCAGACATTATAAATTTCCTCAGCGATTCTTTAGCTGAAACGAAAAGTAAATTGTAAACGTACGCTATGTACGGAATGTAGCCCATGAAGATATATAATATATATTGTATTCATTTGACAAGAAAATTGAAATAAATATGTTGAGGATAACCGGCCTAGGTACAATAGTTTCTCGTTTCAAGTTTCATATAGAATTAAACACCAGATATCACGCATCTTTAAATTCACGAAACTGTCGCAATTCCTAACATAATCTGTCATCTTGTATTTCATGGTTCTCGTTTGCCATTAAAAATAACAACTAGGCGCATGAAATGTGAGATAAAGCTTTCAAAAGCTGGGTGCATGGAGAGATGATCATTGGATTATAAGACGCTACGGAAGAGCACAAGCGATTGATTCTGAAGTACATGAAAACTACACATTAAAGTAGCCATTACGTATTCTAAAACCTAAACGTATAGTGATAGAGAAGACATGAAAAATGTAGTTGACACTTGAAACGTATGAACCCATTTTACATGCACATTTTTCGGTACCTCAGACCAGTTTCTACGAATGTCAAGTCATAATTTAGGTTCATTCAGTTCTGAGATTCCCTACTGGTTACATTCATTTTCCTTAAGTTTGGGTTATAAGCTGTGTGCCTAAAACAGTACCTTTCGTTTATTTTAGAGCTTCTACTCGTGGATAACATGAATCCTGCAACATTAAAAATTTGTCTCAGTGGAACAGCCACATTAGCCATCCTGTCAACATATTGGAGTGTACGCAAGCTATTGGATTTGTCGAAAGAACGTCAAAATGCAAAGGAAAGGCCACATAGACTTATTATAATTACTGGTTGTGACATGGGTCTTGGCTACTCCATGGCTGTATGGGCAAGCAAACTAGGCTACAAAGTCCTCGCAGGATGTTTAAATGAAAATGGTGAAGGTGCTCAAAAGCTGAAACGGCAATTTCGAGACCAGATTGTTGTAACAGCACTAGATGTGAGAGAGAAAAGTAGCTTGGAAACTTTTCACGCGCTTTGTCGCCAACTTCTGCTAAGCAGCGAGGGAACATTAAGTAAGGACAACTCTACAGCTTAAGCTGAATACATCGTTACACACTATATTTAAGTTATATCATCAAATTATGTAATATAGAACTCTGGGCCGTCATCCCTAACGCTGCCGTATGTACTATCGGTGAGTTCTTGTGGCAAACACGCCTACAATGCCAACAGCAAATGGATGTCAATTTTTGGGGCACTGTGAACCTAATTGCCGAACTAAGGATAACTATTTTGGAAAACAAACGTAATTTGCACCTAATAGCTATGACTTTCTTTAATGTTGGAGTTATGAAAATGAAGACTTTTATCCTGCACTTTTTTGCGTCATAGCTCGAGTTATCGTTGTAAGTAGCGACTGCGCTGACTTTCCCCTCCCCTACCTGTCAGTTTATTGCGCAACCAAGGGTGCTCTCAATACTTGGACGAAAGCGTTCCGCTTTGAGGCAGCGAAATACGGCATTCACGTGGTAGCTTATCAACCAAGTAACAAAAACATACTGGACCCCTGATAACCACTAACAGTAAATTGGGTCATTAGTATGATATATTTATTTATGAATATTTAGGAGGATTTCCTATGAGTACTGGTCTATTCGCGAATGTGGAAGCGCACCAACATCAAATGCAGACTGAGATGTCCAACTTTGAAAGAAACTTTTATGGGGATTACTTTGATAAGTTTTTGAAGAAAAAGCAGGAGGTATTCGTGTCGGCTACGAAAAATGCTACAAAACCTCTCACTACGTACTACCATCGACAATCCATCATACATTTGCTCGAGGACGATATTCGCTATATCTCCGTTTTTCAGGATTTTTCATTCGCTGAAAAATTGTTTCATAGTTTGTATAAACATTTGCCACAAAATATGGTAGACGCTTTGGTAGAAAAGGCGCTTAATCCAGATAGTATTAACTGGTCTCAGCCAAAGTTGGAGGATGATTGTCTCCACCTAACCTAAAAAATGATTCTGCCTGAAATTCGTATTAAAAGTTGTTACAACACTGCTTTATTGAACAAAACCAATTATTTTTATGTCCAAATTTTTAGCAACTTTGACATTGAACTTCGTACCAATCAAGAATTAGTAGATGACCACAGTTCTTAGTCTGAAACAAAAAGATCATATACATAGGTACTCAATACTTATGCGCTTATCCGTCAAGCCCAGATATTCACTAACTACTTACCCTTGTCCGGCATGCATAAGATCGAATGCATCATTGATTTGAGGCAAGGATATTTCACCAGTGACGAACTCATCAACCAGAACTTTCCCCTTCATATACCCCTCAACCAATTTAGGCACGTCGTCTCGGCTCTTCCACCCACCAAATGCAGAACCTTTCCAAACTCTCCCAGTAACCTATTTTTATGAACACACACTTGAACTATTGTTTACATCGTAATCCTTAAATACGAATCTTGTATTAACCAGTTGGAATGGCCGAGTTGAGATTTCTTGCCCAGCACCAGCAACGCCAATGATCACGCTTGTTCCCCAGCCTTTATGGCAAGACTCCAACGCGGCCCTCTGTACACAAAATCATCCATCTCAACACTTTGTATTACAGAACATTGTTGCACAAATACATACTGCAGACTTTCTTTCAAACTCACCATTGTTTTCACATTTCCAATGCATTCGAAGGTATAGTCCAGTCCCCCATCAGTCATTTCAATGAGCACATCTTGAACAGACTTTGTCGGATAATCATTTGGATTAACAAATTCATTACAACCAAATTTTTGAGCTGGAATTAAACAGTTCGCAGACTTTCATTCATCTTATCTGGGATTTGGCATTCACTAGCTAGCCAATATGAACGTGTACATTTTATGGTATAGGGGTACATACCAACTTTGAATTTATCAGGATTAATATCTACTCCAATGATTCTTGAAGCCCCTGCCTCCTTAGCTCCCATTGCGACTGCAAGCCCGACTGCTCCAAGACCCCATATCGCAACAGTAGAGCCTTTCTCCACCTTCGCCGTGTTCAAAGCAGCTCCATAACCTGTGCTTATGCCGCATCCTAAAAGACAAACTTTGTTCAATGGTGCCTTTCCATCGACCTTTGCCAAGGATATTTCTGCAACCACAGTGTACTCGCTGAATGTCGATGTTCCCATGAAATGGAAAAGAGTTTTCCCTTTGCATGTAAACCTTGAGGTGCCATCGGGCATCACACCTTGACCCTATCCAGCAGCCAAATATCATAAGCGTTTCTTTTGGATTTCGTTGATAAAATACTTTACCTGGGTAATTCGGATTTTGCTACAAAGATTTGTTTTCTTGGAGTTACAAAACTTGCAGTCGTAGCATTGTGGAATGTATGTTGGAACAACATGGTCTCCAGGTTTAAAGCTGCTGACACCTTCTCCAACGCTTTCCACAATACCAGCGCCTTCATGTCCCAAAATCACAGGAAAAATTCCCTCAGGATCGTGTCCATCTAATGTATATGCGTCGGTATGACATACTCCAGTGGCTACAATTTTAACACGAACTTCTCCAGCTTTTGGTGGAGCCACTTCGACTTCCTCAATGACCAATGGCTTCTTTGCTTCCCATGCTACAGCAGCACGGCACTTTATGGTCTACGCATTTACGAAAAATATGTTCCAAATCAGATAAAACGCAAATTTTGTCAGTGTGTATCGAAGGAAAATATGAAGACTTACTTTACCAACGAGTGACGACATTGTTGAAAAAGTAGAAAACTTAGAGCCCAGCGAGACAGCCGATCGAAGCAGAGACAAATGACGAGAAAATATCATGGATGATCCTACAGGTTTTTTATATACAAATTACTTATGGTATCTAGCTTGGAGCGAGCATAGTCCAGTAGTGGAAGCGTTCACTTGAGAGAGTACATTGCTGTTCACCATGTGGCCGTGTTGGTGACAACGAATGTCCAGCAATTCCTATGGCTGGAATACCAGACCGGTTGAGTTTTGGTTATTTGGTTGATGCTTAAAATAAATCTTATCCGCTTGTTTTTCCTTCGAATAAAATCCCACACTAGATGCAGAATATGTATGTACCTTCTAATCATGCAGTACAAAAGAAATATTCATTGAGATCGAGTCTAGTGCATCGACGTTGACATTGTCATAATATGACTTTAATGTAAATAGCGTACTTGAACGAGCTAGTTGTTACAGGCCAGGCAGAACGAGGACATAAACGGCAAAAGTTTGATATTTTTTGTATCTAGAATTGGTGTTTCTGGTGAGGCACATCATCGATATGCTATAATAGTAATATCGCCCAAAAGAATGTAACCATATATTATCCTGAGCTGAATAATTGGGTTGTGGCTTATCCTGCTATAACACACTTCTGTTCCTTATGCAATGAATTAACCTTCTGTTCCTTGTTGTTTCTACAAACCGTGAATGATAGAACAATAGTTTCTCTTTATATTTAGGAATGTTTAAATAAACAGACACACTTTAATATTTAGGAATCTGTAGTTATCAAGAACATGACAAGACAGACGAAACTAACTTTCAAGTGCTTGACATTGAACGTATTGGTGGGGGCTTTTACAGAGCTGTTTTTTTTTTCTACTTGTTTATCATGGCTCATACGATCAAAGATCATACATTGTTTAAAGAGCTGCAAACATATTTTATCGATGCGGGCTAGAAGTTAAAGTATATATTAAATTTTACTGTATATCCAACCGTATATAGTTATAAAAGTAGTGCACTGGTCATTGACATTGTCCATGCCAGACGCTCCACCGTATATGTATTGACAACCTTCTGGATCTTGTTTCGCTGTTTCATGATACAAATGCATATCCCGACACCACTCGACTTAGCCAACATTCCCAGAGTCATGAAGCTGTCATTATCTCAGCTGTGAGTGCGAAAACCGGTGGTGCTTTTCCATTCCATCTATTCAGCTTAATTCTACTTGTTGTGCTTCATTGACTTGGAACACATAATAATCAGTCTTGTTCATCTACGGAGAAAGTCGGTTTAAAATGAGAAAACTACTTTTACTCTCTTGTTCTACCGTTCACGGATCTGGTGAGTTGCATAATGTCCGGTGATTTTTTGAGGTTTATTATCTACTGTTTCGTTTAATGTTTTCTCCTTTCCATTTAAGGATTCCTGGAATATGCTCGAGAGTACATCAAGGAATTTTTCAACAAGTAAGATCACTCGCTCGCTTGAATAATTTGAAGCTTTAAATTCCAAGTACGAGCGCATAACTTTCATGTTTTTTGGTGGTGCTTAGAAATGGAGTCAAGAATGTGCTTTTCGTGCCCTATGCTAGTCCAGAGTCAATGGAAAAGTATACTGCTAAAGTTCGAGGAGAGCTGTCGAGCTGGGGTATGTGTCCAGAAAAGTCTTACTCATAGAAATTTATTCACTTTTTGCTATAAATCTTATTCTGACTTTGAGTTCAGGATTTCAAGTGACTGGATTGGACGAGGTTGCCAAGCCCTTGGAAGCTGTCAACGCTGCAGAAGGAATTTTCATTGGTGGAGGTAAACACGTTCCTGTTGCTTAAACGTCTTCAAGAAGCAAATCTGTTGGAAGCCATCCGGAAAAGAGTACTCGAGGTTAACCTAAACCGCCCCAATTGTGCATTTCATCGAGAAAAATATGGAGGTTAATTAAGAATTTGTTTGTTTTTCAAACCAGGATGGGGTGCCATATTTGGGAAGCAGTGCTGGAACGAACATGGCGACAATCAACATCTGCACTACAAACGACATGCCCATTGTTCACTGTCCTTCATTTGAAGCATTGCAGCTAGTTCCTTTCAATATTAATCCTCACTACATTGACGCCCCTGCGGATAACAAACACATGGGCGAAACCCGAGAGCAGCGAATTCGCGAGTACCACATGCTTGCCAACAAGCCATCAGTATTGGGCCTTCGTGAGGGCACATTTTTACACGTCCGAGGGGATGTTGCAACCATTGGAGGAATCCATTCGGCTCGTCTCTTTGTCCAGTTTGTCAAAAACATTTCATTTCTTTTAGAAATAGTAAACACATTTAAAAAAGCACTAATACCTAATTCGTTACAAACTTTCAGGGGAAAGGAACCTGCTGAGATTCCAACAGGAAGTGATGTCAGTTACCTTCTTAGTTGAAACAGTTTTTTAAAACTAGATTTAAGAGCTCTTCATCACATCTGCAAAGGCCAAAATTATCTGTGATTTATGAGAAAAAGATTGCTGAAAGAAATATGACAATAATAAATTAGTTTCGGATCGTAGTATTGATTGGTCTGCTGATTACTGCTTCAGTAAACAGTAAAGTGACTGTTTCGTTTGCCAACAAATGATATTTAATTATGGTACTGAGCGTCCGACCTTATCTTCGAATTTTTCATAGTTTCCTCATGCCATTTCGTTATTATTACCGGGTAAAGCCGGGTGTTTTCATATTTCATATTGCAAAAATGTTGACGTATTACAATCAATGCTAGATAGAACCATTCTGTCCACAGTTCTTTCCTTGGTTATTGGTATGAGTGTGAAAGAGAAAGGGAAAGGATGCATCCTTTCAATGGTTTGCGTGTTGGGGTCAGTCGATATTATGCGCTGTAGTTTGATTTGCGCCAAATGTTGTTTGGATTGTTGTTTGTTTGTTCGTTCACATCAACCGGTGTGTCTGTTAAAACTTCAAATCTTAACTTAAAAGTAACAGTGAATTAATTTCTTGCATCAGCTGTGCAGATATGGTTAATTTTTCACGATCACCAGCTTTCATTTTCGTATAGACATTGTTTGTGTTTAAATTTGTGCGAGTTCAAATATTTAATTCTTTGGTTGGTTGTAATTCCTGATTTGATAGCAACTACACATTCAGTTTGATTGAGTTTTCCCTTGTCAGTGTTGTTAATTGTCTTTATTTACACACTCCTGGGGGAGTGAAATTACTCTTCAAAATGGTGAAGTTAACTGCAGAACTTATCAATAATTGCCAGCAGCGGATTAATCCTATAAAAGATAGGGAGCTTGACCTCAGGGGTATGTAGTTGTTTTTCATTTATCAAAGTCAATAATCAGTCATAAAAACATTATAATTTTTGGTGCTTCCATTGTAGGCTACAAAATACCTGTGATTGAAAACCTAGGAGCCACTTTGGTGAGTACTAATAGCCTGACGTGATGATTTTGGGTACCATTGTGTTACTTTTTATATGTCTTGTCGATCTATTTCAGAATCAGTATGATACTATCGATTTTTCAGACAATGATATCAGGAAGCTGGACAACTTCCCGTTGCTGCCGCGGCTGAAAGCAATAATGATGAGTAATAACCGAGTTGTGTAAGTTTAGGAAACACGAAATCAAGGCTTATGTTTACCATACGGCGCTGTACAGATTTGAAATTATCAATTGAAAATTTGTTGTAATAAATTTAGACGCATTGGTGAAAATTTGCATGAGACTATTGCAAACTTGGAAACTTTGGTTCTCACCAACAACATGATACAAGACTTAGCTGAAATAGATAACCTTAGTCAGCTCAAGGAACTGAAGCATTTGAGTCTTCTTTTCAATCCAATATCGACAAAAGAGCATTACAGACCTTACATAATTTTCCGTCTGAGTCAACTGAGAGTGCTTGATTTCCGAAAAATCAAGCAGAAGGTAACGCATCTGAATTAGATTATTTTCATTTTATTTACACTTTGTTATTACGTTGTGATTGATGTATTGTTCTGGATTGTGCTTATGTTTGTAGGAACGCGACGAAGCCAAAGCGTTCTTCAAATCGAAGAAGGGCAAAGACATTAGGAAAGAAATAGTTAGCAATAGAAGTAATATTGAGGATGATCTGGACGAAGTAGAAGAGACCAACGTTAGTAACGGTAAAGGAAACAAGATATCCCCTGCCAGGCGAGGTAACCTTGTTTTGTTTTCTGCCAGATTCAGGGAAGTTTTATTTGGCGTCTGATTTTAATGATAATCTTTGTAGCTCCAATAGCTGGCGAGAGATCGGCAGAAGTTAACAATGCTATCAAAGAAGCCATTCGAAACGCTACCTCTTTAGATGAAGTGGAAAGACTGCAACAAATGTTGAGAGTTGGACAAATACCTCGTAAGACACCATTTCAAACTTGTAGTTGTTATCAATTTCCAATAGATGAATAAAGATTTGATACTGAGGTAATATATTTCTTTTTTATAATACAGAATCTCTCACTTCAGAGGAGGCAGCAGAAACGGAGGGGATGGATATGAACTAAGTATGTTTTTAGAGCTGAAATGTATACTCTATGTTTCTTGTTTTAGCTAAATATAGTATATAGTATATAATCTATAGTTATCCGGTTTTACTATGTACCAAGCAATTTCTTTCGAAATTCATCCGACCTGAAATGAATTTTGTGAGTTGTGTCGAGTTAATTGAGGGCAACAAGTTTCTTAGCAGTTGTCGATATAATCTATAGGGTACTTTCATGTCACTATGAATTTCCCTGAAGAAGCGGTTTTTGTGTTTCGTTCTTAGTTGTCGCGTTTGTGTTCTCTTCTTACGTAAATGTTTTGTACGTACTATAAGTAAACTGTTTTTTCATGAGTAAAAGATAAAAATTATCGAAATAGTATTTGACGCGTCTCTTCCATTCATTCATTCATTCATTCACTGCCAATTCGTTTTGCAACATCTTTTTTCGAAACCTTGGAGTCATCCTAACTAGTAATCCCTTATATTGGAACCAAACGCTATTAAATACAATGCAACATCGGATGAAGTATCGGATTTCGCTTTCACCAAGTTAAGAAAGTATAATTTAATGCTGTCCTGGCACACTCATACTTCGTTTTTAGTTCAATGCGGCATAACATGTTGGCAATGTGTTTTAGTATCAGCTTTAAACAGTTCGATTTCATCTCCCTGTGAAAACGGACAGAAGTTTTCTCTGAGGAAGGCTTAATCGGTTGTTGCGGTGGGTTTTTTACCCCTTCAGAACTCGGAAATATTATTCCATTCAATAAAATGAAATCATTCTGTAATTAGAATACATACGCTCAAAAACTACTGTTGAAGAAGAGCAAGGAATTTATTTCAATTTTTATCCCTGATTATGCTACCTATTCTACCATACGAACATTATGAATGCCAAAATTTACACGTGGGAGGTAAATAATTCCCCCTGAAGTTTTATACCGATTGTGAAACAGAGCTCTTTCACTTTCACAGTGTGAATGCATCCGCTTACTTCATACACAGTTCATAGGCTCATGGTTAGGGACAACTATATAATACCAATACCTCTTTCTTATGCAGCAATACATAGATTTGGTGACGCTATTGAATGTACAATCAATGACAGAAATCTATTTAAAATGGCAGGACTGCACAAGCAACTTTGAATTGCAATATTTGACGATGGAAAAGATTGTGTACAAGCATAAAAGGAGCAGACAAGTGGTTCTTGATCCCCTTGATCAAGATTTCATTCACCTTATCTCCTAATGCCCTCAACTTTCTTCTCGTTTTACTCGTTTCAACCACCTCAAGTGTAAGAGACTAATCGTTAGACACGACATTTCGTGTTCACTCTAGTATTGAAATTTTAAAGGCACTTGAAAAGAATCAAGTCCGTCTAATGTGTTGTTTAGCATTTTTTTATCACCACAAGTACCACTCAAGTCAGTTTTATCCCCTCCTTGCAATACTTACTAACATCCATTATATCCCTTACATTTTTCGGAGTGACTGAATAAAGCTTGGATCGTGTTGATGCT
>VICI01002291.1:0-17240 GCA_019593645.1 Akabosia matsudoensis
ACGAACACACGAACATCTCATAACGCCAGTATCAAATCATCACAAAGTAATAAAACACACGCTCTGGTGTCCAATAACGCACCAAATAATGAGGTAAGTATGTGTGAAATTCATATTGCCCGCGTTAATTCATTCAAAAATATTCATACAATCGTTGCAGAATGAAGAGGAAACGCAGACGGCGGCGACGTTGGCGTTGGCGGCTAGTTCGTTTACATCCGAATCTCAAACAGAATCGCAACAACAAGAACAAGGATCACGAGGAGGAGGAGGAGGTGGGTACTCCCGTGTACGAAGAAAACCACCGGGTAACGGAATCACAGACCCTCATACAGCAGCGATTCTTGACCCAACGGTTCAACAACGAAATCTTGCACACATGTCCGAGTTTGATGAAGATTTACTTGATGATGAGTATGAAGATGATGAAGAAGATGATGATGATGACGAGATAACAGAAAAAACGTTAAAAACGCGTGAAACAAACGAACGGGGTGGTGGTACTGTTCGTAATGATAAGGTTCTTGAACGAATGGAATCAACAGCAGTGTATAACCCTGCGCCTGGGTTAAATAATTTACCCCCATCACCAACAGAAATCTTACGTTCTAAATCAGCTCGTCGTGTGTTACTAAACGTTGGTGGAGTTAAACATGAAGTACTTTGGAAAACATTGGATCGATTACCTCACACCCGTTTAGGACAATTACGTGAATGCACAACACACGATTCTGTGCTAGAAATTTGTGATGATTACAGTTTAGAAAACAACGAATATTTTTTCGACCGTCACCCAAAATCATTTAGCTCAATTTTAAACTTTTATCGAACCGGCAAGTTACATCTCGTCGATGAAATGTGCGTACTTGCGTTTGCTGAGGATCTTGAATATTGGGGTATCGATGAATTATATCTTGAGTCTTGCTGCCAGCATAAATACCATCAACGAAAAGAACATGTTTATGAAGAAATGAGGAAAGAAGCAGAATCATTACGACAACGAGATGAAGAGGACTTTGGAGATGGAGCTTGTGCGAAATACAAGAAATACGTTTGGGATTTACTTGAAAAACCTACGTCTTCTTGTCCAGCCAGGGTAAACTACCTTAACCTTTTACACACCACAATCCTTTTATTTACTTAGCATTAACCTTTTAACTACGGTATCTTATCTTAACCTTGTAACTCAGTAAAGTATTTGTGTATGGGAATGCGGTAGTCGCAACGATGATCAAATCACAAACCCCCCGTAGCGTTGTTGCCGGGGAGGGAAAAAACACCATAATCGCATGAACGTAACGTAGTATTTTTTCCCCCCTTTTTTTCGGTAATAACGGTTGAGTAGATTAACTCGTAACGGTTGACGAATGTGTAACGTTTGACGGTGCTGACGAAAAGAAAAAGAAAAAAAGTCTTGTTTTTGTTTGTTGATTTTCAGGTGGTGGCAGTGATCTCGATATTATTCATCGTGTTGAGTACGATCGCGCTGACGTTGAACACAATGCCGGACCTTCAAGAATACGAATGTATAAATGAAAACGAAACGGTATGTGGAGACTCACCAAACCGTACGTTTATCGAAAAACATTTGAAAAATGGAGGTAACGCAACGAATAAAGATGACTGGATACCTGTGGAAAATCATTACCTGGCGTTAGTTGAAGAAGTATGTATCACGTGGTTCACGCTCGAGTATGTGTTACGATTAGCTGCAAGTCCGGACAAGTGCAAGTTTCTTCAAGGAGGATTAAATAATATCGATTTACTTGCGATCCTGCCCTACTACATCAGTTTATTTCTTATTCAAAGCAAGAAAACTTCTGGAGGTGGAGGGTCTAGTGACCAGTTTGCTGATGTACGACGTATAGTTCAGGTTTTTAGGATCATGAGAATCCTTCGTATATTCAAATTAGCGAGACATTCTACAGGGCTTCAGTCGTTAGGATTTACGCTTCGCAACAGTTACAAAGAGCTCGGGCTGCTCATGCTCTTTCTTGCGATGGGTGTGCTCATCTTCTCATCACTTGCATATTTTGCTGAGAGAGAAGAAAACCCACTTTTCGAGTCCATTCCTGTCACGTTCTGGTGGGCTGTCATTACCATGACCACTGTAGGCTATGGTGACATGTACCCAATCACTACCGTTGGTAAACTTATCGGGTCAATCTGCTGTGTTTGTGGTGTGCTCGTCATTGCGTTACCCATTCCCATCATTGTCAATAACTTTGCCGAGTTCTACAAAAATCAAATGAGGCGCGAGAAGGCGCTTAAAAGACGCGAAGCTCTTGAACGAGCCAAGCGTGAAGGATCCATCGTTAGCTTTAGACATGTTAACCTACGCGATGCGTTCGCCAAATCTATGGATCTCATAGACGTGATCGTTGATACCGGTAAGTACCGTCGCAATGCGTTTTTTTAACATACATTTTTACCTTTAACCCTTAATCATCAAAACAAACTAATTATTCGTCATCGTATACGCGTTATTACACACTCCAGTTAATTAATTATACTCATCATAATTTACCCAAAACCTTAATTTTCAAATTTTTTCATATTTCTGTGATTTTTCTCCTTCTTTCAATCAGAAGTACAAATATCACCCCATTAATTACGAATATTATTAATTAAACATTAGCCCCACGATCCTGAGTATAGGGTCGCCTGTGATATCCCCGCATTACGTTATTGTGAAAACAAAAGCGTGTGTAAAAAAACGAGGCCGTGTGTGTGTGTACGTGTGTTCCGTTGCCAAGTGAAAAGCGCATACTTTCTCTCTCTCTCTAGTCTCTCCGCACTGCTGCGAACGATATACAAACGTACGAGATAACGGACAAAGTGAAAGTACACTATGCGTTTTTTTTTTCTTCTACCGTTTTCTTTATACACGCAGCTGAGTTCACAATATATATACGAAGAAATGCAGAGAACCAATAACAATTCACCTACTTTTTATAACACACAGGGAGTTGCGATTTCGTGTTAGTACCAAAACCGAATGGGTTTCTGTACGCAGGAATAATTTAATCGTTATGCTCTTTATTTTATTAGTGTTTTTTATTTATATTATACCGGGTTTAATTATTTTTTTCTCGGCTTTTGAATTTACATTACTTGTGTTTAATTAACGCCATTTGTTTCAATTTTAAATTTAACGAATTTACTATTAAATTAATTGAATATTCATAATTTAGTCCATTCAATTAAATATTTGTACACAAAACGTTGCAATACATATAACTGAGAAATCTAGAAAGAGAATGGAGAAAGCATTACGCATGCAGATATCATGTATCATGTGTTTTTTTTTACATTTTTTGAACCGGGTATGATCAACACTGCAGTTTTCTGTAATGAACAAAAATCCGATGTTCTGGTAATCAAAGGTTAATTCAATATCGTCAAATTACCGTTTAAATTTAGTTTCGAAAAGGATAATCGTCTTTTATTTCTACATGGTACTGGTTATTTTAATCGTCCGTTTTTTAAAATTTCATTTCGCAACTGCGGTTATGTAAAACACCAATCGTACATAATTAACCGCACATAAATTATTAGAAATTTTTAATTTACGCGTTTACGGATGACTTACTCTCCCGTAAAATAAAAATAGTACCGGCGGAATAAATCAAGTGCGTTGTCCGACAATCTTATTTGCTGGGAACTATAACCACGGAAAAAACAACAGTCTCTTCAATTCCTTGTTAGAGTAAACTTACAGAGTAGCTCATAAACATCGCACTAGTAATAGCTGATTAATTCATAAAATTCTTACCCAAAATCACGTTACAATTTTTTTTTTTTATTTCCTTTTGGCCATGTAAAATCAAAATTTAAACAAGTTTTAGATTTGAAATTTCGTCTAGGATCTTTAGTTTCGGAGATGCTATCAAAACGGCCTTTTGACCGTCTGTATCCTCATGTGCGCTTCCAAATCAAACAGATAGAAAATCAGATGACTAGGCAGTAAACTTGGAAAGAAACGAATAAATGTTGCGATGTTTATGAACCACCCTGTACTTTAAATTATATTTTAGAAAACTTACTCTCGAAATACTTCACATAAGAAATTCTTTCCTATATAGATTTTTTAAATTTGAACTATTAGAAAGTGATTATGCACATGACTCTCCATTACTTTAAGCATCTTTACAATTTTGCTGTTAAATTAACGTTAAAAAGAAAGTACTACGAAATTGAAATTTAGCATTACGAAAACCCAGTGTTAAAAAAAATTTAAACTAGAGGAAAACTTTTTTTCCGGTCATTAAAGGTTAATTCAATGAAACTGACAAAACTGTTTAATTTTTTTCTTTTCGTTTCAAACTGCAGCTGCTGTATTTCGGCATTAAATAGGAACGACTTTTAATAATTAAAAATAAATAATTTGATTCCCCTAATTTAAACGAGAGAGATGTGTAAAAAGTGTATTCAGGTTATGAAAGGTTAATATGGTAAAACAACGCAACGTAAAGCTTTTCTTTTAATGTTTTCGTTTCAAAAAGATTTCAATGGCGTTGAAGTACCGAATATAAGCTGTATTTGGCACCTTCGTAGATTACGATTAATTTTGCACGTCTTCTCCCTTTTTAAACGGGTTAACATAACGAATTTCGACCTAACGCCAAATAAAACATGCGTTTAAATGCCAAGTTTCGAAAATTTTCTCCAAAAATTCTCATGATAATATAAAATCGTCATCGATCAGATAACTTTGTAAATGCCGGAAGATAACGTTAATGTTTTTTGTGAACGTATTAGGCCACAACATGTCGCAAGCGGACGCGGCAAGCGTGGAAGGTGAAGCTCGAGACAAGCCAACAACAACAGGAACTGGGTGTTATAAAAATTACGACCATAATTTATTTGCTCGTCATAAAAGAAAGGATAGTAAAAGTCCAAAAAACACACCAAATCGGCAGCAAGCACCAGCACCGCCTCGTCGTGATTCTCGAAACAACTCACCTCAATTAGTGGACGTAAGTTATGATGATGATGATGAAGAAGACATGATAATGCAAGTGACATCAAACGTAATAACAAACTCAATCAAACGTGTGAATAATAACCCAGTGGGTGTGAGTAGCTCTGGTAGTTTGGTAGATTCTGGGATAGTGTTAAAATCTCAAGCAAACACGAATACAGGAGGTATCATAACCAACGCATCTGGAACGACATCATCAAACCCACAACAACAACAACACAACGCTTCACAGGTAAGTGATATATTGCATGAAAATCCCTGTCATTTTGTTCTTTAATCTCTCTCTTTTACTTATTTATTTCACTAATTTCTCTGTATTATAATTACAAGTTGTGTTTAGTGGAATTTTAGTATAATATTTCCTGATCTATATTACACACCCGCATGGTTATTACTAACGAGTGTATTTTGTTTTTATTACAAATTTCCCGCATGGGTGAAATTTCGGGCGTGAGTATGTTTTTTTTTTAAATATCCGTACCCGCTTTGTAAAACGTAGAGAAAAAAAAAACAACCGTAAAAAGAATTTGTTAAACGCTGCTGCTGCGAAATAACGTGTGTGTGTGCGGTGGTGAGGTAATACGCAAAAAACAATCTTTTTTATTTGTGTTTTGTTATATTAACGTAATTTTTATTTTAAAATTATTTGTATTTTTATTTATTTTGTTTTTTCCACGATGATGAAAACACAAAAGCGTATGTTGGCTACTCGTCCCGACGCCCGAGATGCAAAACTCGTGTTTTACGGTGCGGTGTGAAATGACACACACTAAACACAACTTGGTGATAAAGATATTGTAATGTAATAATGTATAAAAACAAAAAGATCGTACACACACAGGAGACACGGGAGCCACACGTTTAGGTAGCAGCAGCAGCAGTGGTGGAGATAAATGATAGTAAAAGTAAACTTGTGTAACATACACGCAGGACCACCATCACCATCACCACCACCATCATCACTTGCATAACCCTGTACTTCCACCAGTGAGCAGTTCAGCCGCACTTATAGGATACCTTTCAAGTTCCAGTATGCTCGAGATGAAGACGCTCAATAATAATGGTGCACCGTTAAGTAACGCGATTATCGGAAGCGTTCCATCACGATCAAACATGTCCGGAAGTGTTGACTCTTCTGATACGTTCGCCACTTGTAACACACACCCGTTTTTATCACAAGAAGAATTAGAATCAAATCTTTACGTCAACCCGTTTGAAGGAAACACTAACTCTGATGAGTCTACTAAAAACATGATCATGATGATTAACGATCCTGTTATTAGACCTACCACTAGCTGTGGCGTACTTAAAGATATCACTCATAGTCCTTGGGGATCACCCACCAAAAAACGAGAGATTAAGGTTGTCAGCCCAAAATCACGAAGAACTAGGTTTCAACATGCTACCAGTGAACAGGTAACTTTATATTACGCATACACATCAAAATTTCTATACCGTAAAAAAATCTAAAGATCGCCGGGGTTTATGAGGAAAATTTTATTCGTCACGGTTTCTAANATCAAAATTTCTATACCGTAAAAAAATCTAAAGATCGCCGGGGTTTATGAGGAAAATTTTATTCGTCACGGTTTCTAATAACCACAGCGTACACTTATGCTTTACGTAAATACAAACCAAAAATTCAAGTTTGAGTGAAATTTCAAATTTTCTCGTGGTCGACGGCGTTCTTTAGTACTTTTACGTTATAAAATCACGATTCTTGAAATTTTACGTGATTGAAATTTACAAACGAAACATAGGAGATACATAATAATGTGTGCATGCCAATTAAAATGCATGTCCCTCGTATTTGGTCTTACCTCATTTTCAGATATTTGCAACCAGCCTTTTTAACATTCTTCGTGCAATAATCGGGTGCACATGTAATAATCAGTGTACTATAAGTACCGGTTATAATTCAAATACATACGATTTTTATTTTCAAAGAAAGCGCCGAAGCGTAAATACTAAAATGGTTCTTTCTCAACGATAAACAATAGATTCTTGATTAAAATTCAAAAAATAAACAATCAATTTAACCTGATTTTTGTTTAAACTGAAGTTTTCAA
Source organism: Akabosia matsudoensis (assembly GCA_019593645.1). Classification (NCBI taxonomy): domain Eukaryota; kingdom Metazoa; phylum Arthropoda; class Collembola; order Entomobryomorpha; family Paronellidae; genus Akabosia; species Akabosia matsudoensis. Next base: position 7,054 of record VICI01002291.1, read on the forward strand.
AAACCTTCGCCTCATCGACTACAAACTTCATTTCCTTGCACTGAATGTCGATCTAAACAAGTACTAAACACCGTGAATGAACGAATGAATGAACTAAACTAACATGGTCACACGTACGTGCGACGATCCCAAAATCATATGCTTCAAAGCTTAATAAAATCTCACAAATAAAAAATTGATAGCACACCAGCAATTGAAATTTGAACTAATTCCACGATTTTCACTCACTTTCACTTTGACAGTTATTTAAATTCAATATCACGTAATAAGCACTCACTGCTACAAATCACAATATGCAACGAATCACTGCTTTCAAGTTTATCACGTAATAATCATACCGATTGTTTACATCGTAATCACGAACCTTAAAGTATTTTTCAAAAATATTATACCTTAAAAAGTCGTACGAACTAAATTCGGCGCTGGCGTATAGCAAATCAATTTTTTGCGAGAAATCGTACGTATATGAAAAATACATGTCCTATACTTTATACTACACGTCTATGTGTACAAAACATTCAAAATAATGAAGTTTGCTAAAAAAATTCCAAAAAAAAAACCTCGTATGTTTCCAGTCGTACAGTTCATCTTCAACATCATCAAAAGCACGTGAGAACAATGGTGGAAGAATGACAACACCACCACCCCCTGGAGGTGCTGGAGTGAGTGGTCCACCTGGTAGTGGTACGAGTAACAATAGCATAAACACAAGTGGAGGAGTTCAGGGTAGCGTGTCTTCATCATCTTCGCACAATTTTAATTTAACAAAGCTACTTCGTAAAGACTTGTCATCAACATCAACAACTCAGCCTCAATCATCATCTTCAACATTAGTATCCGCATCCCACGATAATTTGACGTCTTCAACATCTTCAGCTTTGGTGAGTGAGTCGGTCATAACTTCCAGTTCCTCCGGGCTTGTAGACACAGCACAGCAACAACACGGCACTTCTGTTACTACTACTACTACTACTACAAAACCAAAGAGTCGTCGCCCAAGTTTTCTGCCTACAAAAGGCATTGCTTCCGCTACAAAATTACTTAATCAGCATTTTTTCGGTACGTATATACATCACCGCTAACTCACGCGCGCTATACTACTGTTACTCCAGCGCACTTCTTTTAGTTCACGAAATCTCACGCTTTTTTATACCTTATTCACACAGAACATGCACGAGCCGAAAGCAGCGAAGTTTAGTCATACAATCAGGCTTTAATATACGGTCGGCTGCTTTCGGCTCGTGGAGAGCCTGTATGAATAAGCGATTTGACCCAGGCGGGTAAAATAAATTGGATCATTTGATGTGTACACACAGGGTCCTCCTCATCGAACAGTAACGCCTCAAGCACTTCTAACACAGAGCGTGGTAGCGTGTCCAACAACGCAGCAGCAACAGCAACAACAAACGTCATCACAGGTTCATGCTCCTCCTCCATTACTGCACCAGTCCAGCAGTGTACTTCCAGTGTCATGTGTGGAAGTCACGGAAGTTCCAGCTCGAGTGGGCTCGTTACCTCATCGTCTGGAGCAGCTTTGAGTGTTCGTAAACCAAGTGTTCGGAGTAAACCGATATTAAAGAAAAGCGATATACGGTTTGATCCTGAAATGGAGCGTTTAATAGATCCATCTGATGATTGTCGTGGTTTTTCATGTACATCATCTCGAAGCAGCAGTTTAAACGCAACACCTTGTTTACAAAGATCCGCTACTGTAGCAACAGCGTCAAGTTCGAAAGCCAGCAATAAGCAACCAGTTAAGTTTAGTACCGAACAAACGCAACAGCTACACGGGTTATTTGAAACAACAACAAAAAACAACAAAGTCACTCAACAACCAGAGATTAGTATTATCGACAAAATCACTCAACCCAAAATACCTAACACAAACACAACTACAACCTCGTCCTCATCCTCAACCACCGTAAGTGCTAGTGGATTCCCGGGAATTGGTGAGTTCATGAGATCAGATTTTTGAGTAACTTCCAGCCGTAACTCTAGACCCGGGAAGTAAGTTCGTAGTTTACTTTCATTTTTTTTATTTTTGTTTTATTTACATTATTTTTTATCTTAACATATTAGACTTCCTACATGCCGTAGATTATAGTTACTTTTTTTCATACAACAGTTAATTTTATTTTCCCCCTGAGCTTTAATACCGGAGAATTGGGATTTCAAACATGCGAGTGATTCAAACATGTTGATTCAAACGATTCGGGGTTTTTTACATGTCGTTTTTACGTTTATTTCGATATCTGGCACTTGCTTGATTACAAAGGAATGATTTTTTATTAGAAATTAAATCAAAAGTATTCCGATTTTATCTACAAATTCGATATAAAGTAAATTTATAGGTTTTTAATCATGAATTTGAGTTCAAGAAACGAAATTTTTAAAATTAAGGACCTGTATTTTAGTGACAAAAGTAAATGCGTGATTTTTACATTACGGGCATTTGTGTCACACACCAGTATTGACGTGTGCCGTTAAACAATCAGGTGCTTGCGTAACTTTATGAGCTGGCAAGTTTTAAATTTTTTCGTATTTACACCGTAATTACATGTACAGGGAGGGTGGTTTATAAACAACGAGCCCTTTATTTGTTTTTTTCTTAATTTCGTGTCTCCTCATCTGAATTAGAGTCCATTTCTCTCAGTCCAATGTGGAAGCGCACCTGAGGATCCACACGGGCGAAATGCTATTTTCATTTTCATTTTTTTTAAACGAGTTTAGACTAAAATTTTTATCGTAAAACATGTTAGAAAATTGATTCTAAACAAAGTCAGTTACTAATGGCGCTATGAACTACTCTGTACTAGCCGTTGTGTACGATCAACAATGAGGAAATTATGTAGCCGTACTACTTGTATCGGAATATATAATTTTAAGGAATATCTTACTGGCAAGTAAGAATTTTGAAATGAAAGAATTTTAGAAAACGAATATATTTTTTTAACAAATTAATTTTTTCTCATAAAGAATTCCGATTTTGCAAACCGAAAATGCAAATGGTATAAACCTTGGAGAAATGTTTGATTCATCTGGGCGTATATTTTAAGGAATATGTCACTGGAAAGTACAAGGTTTTAAAAGGCACATTAGTTCTACGTACGAATATTTTTCTACCAAACACGATTGTTGAGTTTCAATTTTAGATGGAAAAAGTGAATGAGTTTGAATGTAATTTAAGTATTTTTTTTCGAGTATTTTACTTTGATTTCTTTTTGCAACTCATTTACAACTCGTTGCTGGTTTCTTAATAACCGTACATCTATTTAAACCAACGTTCTCTTTGAATATCCGTTTAGAGAGAACGCATAAATTTTAGGACAATTGATTTTGTTTAGATATCATTAGGACTATTTGACGCTTATGTTAAGTTACTTTACTAAAATATCACCATTTTATTCAGACCAGTTTAATTACCCGTACTGAATGTGACGGGCCTGGAAATTTACAACGCCATATTAATGCTTGTATAGATCTTCATAGAAATGATCATTTTTAAACATGAATAAGTGTACAAAACTGAGAAAGTCTCATAGAGCCATGTGATTTAACCTACACACACGCGATGGTTTGTACAACTCTAACGAATCACTCGACTAATTGAATCCCGTAAATTATGTTAACTTGATTTCACGTGTTGTTAATATATTCTGCGTGTAGACGTGAGCGATTTGCGTGGTTGTGGGCCTTCGTCGTCATCACCGTGCAGTTCGGTGTTTGGACCGGATCGTGGGGTATACGCGAAGTACACGCATTTATACGTGGGTGCTGCTGGAACGTCGTGTTCGTCGGGATCGCCAAACATCTTGGAATCGTCTGACTCGTCAACGATCTCTCCAGGAACGACAGTATCTGGTTCGACGACAATTTTCAACCGCAACGAATCATCTCTTCCCCCACCGCTGCAACCTCTCACAATCAATAAGCTCTCATCTTTCGACGACTTTCTCTACGCTGACTGTTCCCCGCTAGAAGAGAACAACACCAATAATAACAAAGCAAACCCTTTCAATAATTCTTCAGAAGAGTCTTAATCGTACGGATCGTAAATTACATCACAACACTATAGGTTAACTCAAATCTTCAATTTTTAAAAACTCCCCCCGCTCAAAAAGTATGCAAAAAAAAAATGAAGAAAAAAAAAAGAGAAATCACATACACACAAAAAACACACACACACCACAGTCGCTGGGGCTTCTTTTTGTTACGTACACGAACTCCTGATACTATATATATTTTAAACAAACAAAAGTATATTATCTCCGATCTCCATTACACGAGTGGTTAAATATATATGCTCAAATAAATAAAAAAATATATATCTCTCTCCGTTTTTTACAATACATGTGCACGTTTTTTCTCTTATACCCCCGTGAAATAAAACTTCCCGTCTTTTTCTCGAAACATTATATAATTAACACCACGGATATGGAAAACATGCTAGTAGTAACAAATAATTACAACAATATATTCGTACACAGTTGTTCATAGGTTTTACAAAAAAACATGTATTTCTGTTGAGAAGAAAATTATACTTCGTTGCTTCTAAACTATGACAGGATTTTAGAGGTAGTTAGTAAGCTTCTGAGTGAAATGAACGATGATGAATCATACAGTTTACGAACTATTTCAAGAAACTATTTAGCTCAATCGGTAAAATCTAAAGCGCCGGTGTCAAGGGGAAACTTTTTATTCTTCGGGTTGATTTTAACCAAACTAGGAAAAGTGATGGTCTGCAACGACTCCTATCGCTTTTCAGCTTGATTTGTCAAGTGACAGAACGGCGTCAACTCAAAATCGTTTCAATATAAATTCAAAGATTTTCAATTTCTAATCAGATACCATTTCTCATCACTTTCTGCTTGATTCCGCATGATCAAGAAGGAACCGCAGTCTGGCGGTTATTGTAATTACGTTTATTTTCCCCTCATCGTTTCACATGTCACAGTAAAGCTACAACGTAACCTCATAACGGCATCCTGTTAGTTCGAAAACACCGAAGTATAATTTTGGTCTCAATTAAGTATTGTTTTAAAAAACTCGAGAACCCACGTGATGTAAATCGATGTTATTATTTGTAACCCGTAACATGTTATTCAGATCCGTGATTAACACGAAAAAAAAAATACACGTTAAAGAGAAAAAAATTTTTCAAAACAAAAAAATTTTATGTATAAAAGAAAAAGATTTTAAGAGAAAAACCGCCCCTTATATACCATCCATAATAATTATCTAATAACAAAAGAGCAAAAAAAAAAAAAATCCTTTTTAAGATTGTCTGTTTTAACAAATTTGTGAGCGAATGAGTAACAAATTTTTTGAACATTTTCACTTGAAAGAAAACTTTTAATTTTAGAAACAAAGATGAACTCTGAACTCTTGTGAGAATGCGTGATACCTTTTTAATTTTTGTGCTAGTTAGAAGAAAAAAAAAACGTACGGTTATGATATGGGCTTAAAAAACACAGATGCAATTGCGTGAAAAAATAGTATACACACACGTTTATTAAGGTGCTTGCTTCAAAAAAAAAAAATCAAAACACGAATATTTTTACGTAACCCGCAGATTTATCGTTTTATTTTTATTTTGAAACGTTTAATTTATCACTGCTGTGCAGTACATTATTATATAACGGTCATTTTCGGTTTCGTCGTGTTACTTGACTAACGTGTTTCTTTTTTCTAAAAAACTGTCTCTTATACACAATACAACAAAAATATATAAAAAAAACAAAACGATTTTTTGTAAACATAAAAAAAAGCTCGTATATAAAAAAGAAAAAAAAAACTTACAGAAACGCCAATCATTCTTCATTAGAGTTTAAGAGTACATGATTATTACGTACGGTTCATTCCTTCAAAATACGCATAAAATATGTAATTTATCTTTAGGAACTTATATTTTACGAACAAACAATGGAATATGAAGAAAAAAAAACATCTTATGAGTTGTATAATTCTTAATAGTATTATGGGCAAAGGAGTAACGCGGAAATTAAAAACAAAAAACAGATACAAAAAATATCGTGGCGTTTGTTTGTATTTATTTTAGCATTTGCGTGCGATCATCCAAAGTGCGTCCGTCTCTACACGGGATTTAAACTCTGACCTTAGCAATCAGCGAAAAATGTTCATAATTGAAAATGTGCCTGTCCGTAAACTGGAGGTCAGATTTACACGATCACCTGGTTTTCATGGACGTCTCCGAAGCCTGTCAACGAATTTAGTCAATGTTTTTTACAAGTAGTCAATGCAGTATAGTACCTGACGTTCGACCAAATTTTTAGAATTTTCTTACAAGTACTGAGTCAGGATGGAACGATCACTATAATGTATAATATACCTTTTTGCCCCTATTTCACAATTTATACGAATATTGTAGCGTAAACTGTACAAAACAAATAATGTGAAAAATTTGGATAGGGCCAAACAATCCGTTTTATTTCGCAACAGAACAGTTCTGTCCGTCCTGATACAGTTCTAACACATTGTCGTAAATGGAAAATTAGTGCTTCAATACTTTTTAACCGCTGCCATTGAACGGAACAATTTTTTTTCACACCTCCTTAGCATGTTGAAAAATAGTTGATAATTCCGCGGCAAAACTTAAAAATTTGTACTTCCGATACGACGAGCAAATACTTCGCTGCGGAATGATCCATTACATTTTATATTGGAAATTCATCTACTCATGCAGCAAAAATGAATGTACGTTGGATTTTGTCATTCACAAAACTTGCCAAACATTTCAGTCTGGGTAAGCAAGTTTTGGATATGAAAGCCAAGATTTGCAATGAAATCACAGTACAAGTCATCAAAATTTTTATTTCATTTTAAGAAAAATTAATCAAACCAATTATTAATCATGGGCACCTGCATAAGGTACTAACACAGAGCATTTCTTAATGTGTAACATAGGTCATCTACAAGATGTTTCAGTGCAATTATATGAACCATGTGTAGCATGTTCTTCATCTTCTTCGTGTATGTTGTATTATGTTAGCAAGCGTTCTCTTCTGCGGGTCAGGAGTGTTGAGCTTTCACCAAGTTTTGCGTCTTACAAAAACATTTTGAGCCTGATTGAGCTTTTGGAAAAACAAGTAAACCTGACTGATCCTTGTTAGCCTTACAGGCTCAGAGGCTGATTTTCAATTTTGTTAGGAAAGGAAAACAACCGGTCTTAGGCGTGATATATCTTTTCGCGACAAGTATGATGGATCCAAGATTTGTTGACTTACTTCTTTGTGAGCTTACTTCGCTGCATTGAATGAGTTGTAGAAGGGTTGAGAGGCGCTCGTCTTTCCGCCCCGGAAGGTCTTTCGGCGCATGACGACCCCTAGAGAAATCGACATTTACTCGAAAATGGACTTTTACTCAGGGGACACACCCACGGATTATTGTCGCCTCCTGGCCTGGAATCCCTGAAAGGAGAAAGACACCATTCTGATCCTCACCAATCTCCACCATCGACTATGCATCTCACAATTTGGACGGAGAATCAATTCTAACCACTCATCCCATTCCTTCGCAACCTGTTTTCCATGAAATGTCCGACCGAGTTTACCAAACTTAGGCTTATTTCAAACTGATCAACATTGGTTCCCGACCTTTTCAACACTGTGCAAGAGATGGCCCCCGCTTGGAGGGCGTCCAGAAGGGAGATCGAGATCACACACCGCTTACCTAACTGAACAGTATTAGACCAGAATGAAAATCATAAGATCATAGATATTTGTTTTCAAAAAAATACCAAATTTTCACCGTTTATATTTTCACTTGGTACAAATTTTTTTGATCGAAAATTCGCATAAAGGACTAGTGGCACAAAAACAAATGGCAGAAAAATATGTGTGTGCCTATCTGCAAGAAGAGGGAAGACCACACTATTCGCTATATTTGTTCAGAAAAATAATTATGAATTTTGCAAATGAAATTTGTACGAAACAAAAATCTCAAAATTAGGAAATCTGCCGCCGCGGTCGACCATTTTATTTTGTCAGTTCTGCACGCTCAGGCGACCAAAAGTGCAAGTCTTAGTCTCAATTATTAAGCATTGCGGAGCAATAGCTTTATAAGATTACAATAGTCGTCGATCGATCGGTATCTTGTTTCTTTGCCTCTCCGCCTCACCGCCTCTCCGTGGTTTCGGGACTCTGTGTAAGGCCTGCAGCCTACACGCTTAATCCGATTGGGCTGAAACTTTATATGGGTATTCGTATGGTCCCAAGGAAGAACTTATAAACTTTAGGGCCCTTCACAGGTTACTGCAGGGGTCCGAAATTTTTTAAAATGGCAACGGGGGTTCATTTTTGGTGGAATGATACCTCCATATGAGGTGTTAAAAATGCCAATCTCTTAGATCCCAAATTCATCCCCCTGGGTTCCCACAGGGGGTCAAACGTCAGGATATTACGACCTCTGTATCTCAGAAACGGTTATTTGAAGCTGAAACTTGGTACGTTGGTACAACGTGTCGAGTAAATTCTTTAGTCTTTCGAAAGGGTAAACCACAATTGAAAAAATATTTCTAAAAGCGTAGGCGTAGCAAACTTACTATTTAAAATCATGCATTATGTGGATGTTCCGTTAGAGCGTTTATAGTTCATCGAGTATTTCTGTATAGCATTGAAATCCATCAAGTTTTCACCGCGTGAAATCAAAAAAATTTAATGTCCCGGTCAGTTCTGTTTCGTTCAAAGGAAACGGAGTAAATGGTTCGCGACCGTCCGAAACTGAGGCCCAGAGTATTTGCCGTGTCTTCGCGGAAGCGAGAATTCAAGAAATAATACCCAAAAAAGTTAACCGACGAATTGATAGCGGTCGTGAGTATCGCAAAAATTTCAAACTCGACGAGAACCGTGTGGAATTCAAACTGTATGGCTACGTCGGCAACGATAAAGCAATAGCTAAACATGAAAAAAGCAAGAGGAACATTTTGAACGGGCTGAGTTCCTCATTAGCAGATGCACATAGGTGACTTCGTTGTTTCCTTATATTGTAAACCTAGAAGATATTAGGTAATATAAAATGTTAATTATTGTCGCTTTTCTTTAAAAACATACCATTTTGATTGAAATACACGTGAAAATAGTTAGCAAAGACATTGGAAGTATTTCAAGGATAAGCCAACCAAGAAGCGATAGTAGTAAAACGAGTATGATATGGTAAATCCCCGAATGCGCATAATCAACGAGATACTCGAATTGACAGTAACTGGGTGCAGGATCAATGTCTTTCAAACAATGTCTGTTTGGAACGATTTCATGTGCAGCAACAATCGGTAAAGTAACGAACCAGATAACAAGGGTTAGGGCGACGTCTTGCAATTTGGTCGACGTGGTTGGGATTGGCCCAGTTCCTATATACTTTACCGGTGATGATACAGCAAGATAACGTCCAAATGCTATCAAAATTGTAAAATACATCGACAACTGTCTGTCTACCTGTAATATAATTCAAGACTCTTAATAATTAATTTAATTCATACAAGAGAACAGATAGAAACAGCCTTACAAACCACAAAACTTAATAGTTTTTATAGAGAGCCAAATAAAGATAATTCCTTTTTCCAGTATTGATCCATCCATCTGGCAAAACAAAAAAGATATTTCATTTCAAAAATAATTTTGAAAATGAAATCTCGTCCTTTGTCTTCTTACGAGTGCGAATAGTTTTGCAAATTGACGATAAGATAGTTGACATGCAGCAGCAAATGTCCACAACTGACAGAACTGTCACCAAAATTGTGAAGGAATTCTTTGGCCGACTTCGAAATACTTTAATTACTAATAGATTTCCCGCAATTCCTGACAGAGCAGTTACAATGATGAGAAGTCCTAAAAAAGAGAACAATATTGTGTCCAACTCCAAACAAATCACCTATTGACTCTCCTGTAGCAAAAGAACGTTTCCCGTCGACATAAATGTAGCAAACATTAAAAGGTTTTTCAACGACACAATCCTTCTCCTTTGGAAAGTATGTGAATTTATGTAAATTACTGTACAGTCAAATGGAACCTCTCGTGCGAGTACTTGAAAATCATGGTTAGCACTTGAGTAATCCATGATTATATTTGAATCCACGTTCGTTGCCTTCAGGCTAATAAAAGCTTTAAAGCTTATAAAGACGAAGCTGAAAGCAAAAGAAAAAGCTTAGCTAAAAAGCTTAGTTAAAAAGCTTA
>VICI01002292.1:1614-17239 GCA_019593645.1 Akabosia matsudoensis
GCATATACACTTTTTAAATGAATATAACATATTAAAGTAACATTTATATTCCCACTAGAAAGTTTTACTTTTTTCACTTAATGCACGCCCAAAACTTATCAGTAAATTCTCTTTCACATCATCCAACAAGGAAAATTTGCATACGCATTATGTCTTCCTTAATCGATGGACAACTGCCAAAACGTTTCGGCTCTTTAGTCATCAATAATCTGGCTTTCCTTCATTCATCCAAGCGAAAATAGGCAGCATTTGATCATAATAATAATACCTGTGGCGTGCACTGTATCAAGTACCTAAATACTTAATTATAGTACATGAGCAAAATATACACGGACGATGTCTACTGTTATCAAACCTGTTATTATCGCAAAAAAGTCACTAGCAAAAGTACGACATCATCAGCCTTCTCAAGTACTTTTACTTTATGAAACTTTTCTTAGACTAGACAAAATGAGATGGACAGACATAGACAAGCTTTGAACTTTTTTTTCTTTCGATGATACAAAACAAATCATCTTCCTACGCAGATTACGTACAGGGTTACTATTTTGGCAAAGGAAAGAATACATTTTTAACACAGAAATCAAATTTTTGAGGTCGATAGTGTAAAGCTATTGCAAACGAAAAAAACGCATTCAGAGAAACTTGCAAAATTTTCAGAAACTCTAAATTTTCACCGGAAACCTTTTTTAAGTTGATAAACTATTTTAGGGCTGTCCTATTAGGATCCCTTCGCGAGTTGCAATGACCGCTGTTTCCCTTTGCATGTTTGCTTTTTATTCCCCAAGCTTCCCGTAAACTTTTATGCTTTTAAATTTAAATTATAATTTATAATCAGGTTTTTTTCTTTCCTTTTTAGCTTCAATTTTCAATCCAAAAAAGCTTTCTCAACCTTTACCAATTCCATTATGCATTTTGTGTGCACAATTTTGAAAATGGTCACACCATCATTACGAAGGAATAAAAAAGTGGGCGACATTCAAAATTACATTCAAGGTTGAGAATCCATTGCGAGATAATGCAGGATACTCAAACAATAATGATCATTAAATTACCAGTCTGAAACAGGTTTTTATCGATTCTGGCATTATTGGTTTGATTTAAATGAGTGTACGACCACTGTGGCGTTTGTTGACGATCATCAAAAAAGTATTGCAGAGTGAGAATCAACTGCTTTTCGCAGCGGAAAGAGCAATAAAAAAGACGTGAATTTGTGATTAATGAGCTCAGAAAACAACAACACGTTGAAAAGCGTAAAAAATGATAATACATATTGCACTGGTGCATTTTCTACAAGCGTTCATTTATTCAGTTCGCCGCGTGTGCTCCTGATGAAGTGGATGTTTAAAGAAACGAGCACTTGTTGACACTAACCCGTTACTTTAAAATAAATTATTACTTTCTACACAAGCTGTCTACAAGAAATGCTTTAATATTTTTAAAAAGGGAATGAATGAGCAAGGTTGAAATACCTACGCACAGGATGACCACTAAGTAAAGGTATCGTCATCTTGTCGTGTTGGAAAAAAGGAAAACTTGCAAAAGAGATGGCAAAATGTAAGCACCTTAGCTGGTTTTGTGTAATTTTGGCGGAAGCAGTCGAGTAAGAAGGATCACTAATTCGCTTGAATAATTGGCTCATCTACAAAAAAACACGATTCTATTTTTTATTTATTAGAGTCTATTACAAAACTTTACTTATGTAAAGTACGAGACACAGAAATAGAAGAAAATTGCAAGTGTAACTAATTAGCGAGGTCCAGAAAACCAGGTGCAATAGGAGGGAAATTCATTCACGCCTGATCTCCTCACAGCCAGAGGGGATATAGATTTAGAATGAAAATGGTAATGTCCATTGGGCTCCCAGTTTGTCTCGTATTCTCAGCACTTGTGTCTCAGGGCTCATCGTTTTCAGCGTTTGTCTCGAAAAAGTTTGTGCCAAAAGAGTTTGTTGATTCTTATCGAGGATTTTCTACGGATATTGTGGCCAATGAAATATTCCTGGAACATAGTAACACGTATGGAGTCACTGCGGCTTCAACGTTCGGAATCGGATACTTGCTCGCATTATTGAATGAAGGAGTGTTTGCTGTTCCCAATGATGGGTTTGATGAGGCGCTGCGAGTACAGCTTACGGCTATCGGATTTTCGTACAGGGACCTTGTAGAAAGTTTGATGGAAGTGAGTAGAATATAAAAATTTGTGGATTCTTTCATAGAACAAATTAATTGAGACTCTCCATTTGTTTTTAGGATCCCAGCGTAAGTGTGCGATCTACAATTTTTACATCGAACAAGTCCATCCAGGCTACAGATACATTGAAAAGCTTGAAGACTCACTTGTTCTATCAAGACTTCAGCCAGCCTCAGCTTGTAGTGCCGACAATCAATTCAAGGATTCGCATGCAAACGTTTGGAAAAATTAATGACAAACTTATTCCTAAAGGTAAAATGTATGCCATGGTCGTCTTATAACTTGTATTTCTGGAAGTTACATTTTATTTGTCGGTATCGTTGCATAGGAGGGTGGTATGGTCCGTCTATTTGGAGCTTTACGAAAAGCGTGTTCATGAATACTCTACACTACAAGAACCAGTTTGCCTTCCCGTTTGTGGATGTCGGAAAGGGGTATTTTGAAACTGACAAAGTCAAGATGCTAGCAACCTCGGGCAACTTTCTAATCAAGAAGTTACCAGAGTACACAGTCATTTCATTGCCTTTTGAGGATAAAAGAAAATCTTTGGTGCTCATTCTACCAAAAGATGATCTTACTGCAATGGCTCCTTATCTCGAAGAAGCTTTGGACTACACAAAGACAGATGGCATGGAATTGAGACCATTGATTGTTCAGCTTCCAGCATGGAATTTTACAGTATCTAATGAATACTTCAGTCAACTTTTTTATGTGAGTCTTTCGCTTTTTTATTTACAGTAGGTAGATGGTATGGAACGCCCACATGGATTTTACTAAATTTTTTCTTGTATAACTGCTTGAAATCTAGATGGGGGTGAACAACACGATGTGCAACTGGAAAGATGGAAATAAAAACTTCTTGCAACCGGTAGCCCAAGCTTTGTATTTTTACTTGGATTCTGAGAAATTTGAAGTTGCAGCGGCCACTGGTGCGCAATTAAACAATAACGAAGAATTTCAAGCTACGACAGGATTCCCAAAAACGTCTACTGTAATCAGTACTAATAATGCTGCCAGCAGTAAAGCCAGTGAAAGTGTGAAAAACAATGAAGTCAAGTTCCACAGTCGGTTCCGCAGTGCTTTGGTCGACATCGAATCCGACGAAGTTGTTGATCCAGCGAGACATTTAGATCTGGTCGGGGATCAAATTCACGCCGAGAAGATTGTGTTCGATAGACCATTCTACTTTTACTTGAAGGATGAAGTTATCGGGCCGGTTTTCACTGGGCTCGTCAATTCATATAAGATTTACAAGGACCAGGTTGTTGCCGTAGAGGAGGCTTTCGATGACATGTACAAGTACCAGTTCTGGAGCTGCGCTCCAAAGCATTTAGCTTTAATGGATGCTTACAATTCTGCTATTGAAGCACATGACGAGGAGGACATTGGATTGGCAGATGGATTGGAAGAAACCGAAATAAATTATGACGAAACAGAAGTGTAATGAGGAAATAATTTTATGATGTTTGCCCACCCTTTACCAAAATATGGTACCTTTAGTATTATGTACATGCTATATATGTAGTATAAAAAGTCTATTTATTTATCATTAACGATTAAGCATAAAAATAAATTCGTACCTATTTCCTTAATACCGAAGTACCCAAATACTTCGACATGTAAAGATCAGGGTCACATTTAACTGCTCTACCCGATTACATAATATACTAATTGTAAGTTGGGGTTGAAAAACCGTTTGAATTCAAGCAACAGCAGTGAAGCAAGTATGGCTTGGGGCGGATTTAAGCAGTTCGTTTTGGAACCTGGAAAATATTCCATTGCATGTATCTGAACGTCCACACCAATGTCCCACCATAAGCATTCAGTATGTACTCACTTTACTCAAACTCCAAAACAACTTTCCATATAATGTATTTTAATCTAAAAACAGCTTGGGTTAGCTTCTCTATTTTAAATATCTTTACTCTATGATTTTGATACAAAAAGCTGACATTCAGTTCATTTCAGTGTCTGATGCAACTCACTTTTGAATAACTCTCACTGCAACATCGCCATTACAATCTTTAACGTGATGCAAACTTGATCACTGAGAAAATGAAATGAATACGGTTAAGATACAGCGTATTTTCTCGAAATCTTATTACATTCACGTATAGCAAGTCTTTTGTTACTGGTATGTGTCATGAATGAGTCATCGGTTCATAGCTTTTTAATTCAAGCTGCGTGTGACAGAAATAGAAAAGCCAGAAGAAAGTTTACAACTATTTTAGTCGAAACTACAGCAAAACTACATTAAAATTACATTAAAATCGCCATATTGGTAGATTTAAAGTAGGCAACATAAAAATATGCATAATCGAAAAATGTCATAATTCTTCAGGAAATAACTACATATTCTGATTGCCATACACAAGTAAAAAGGCAATGGTGATGCACAACAATGTCCTGCTTTGGTTAAACAACCAATGTCAACATGTACTTAGATACTCAATCTATAGTTTTCTGCATTGCTGCATTGCATTTTGCAAATCCAGAATGTACATTTTGATTCCTCTAGAGTTAGTAGGAAACTCGGACAAAAATTTTACGTTAATATTTCCTTAAATGCTTCTTGAAATTTACTTCGGTGGTGTCATGCATGAATCCGTCAACACTGATACTGATTTCGTTCCTGTAAACATCTAAGTAGACCTTCTGCATTCATGGCTCAAAACGAGGACACCATCCAAGTTTCTCTCAAATTGTATACATCGTATGATATTTGTAAATAAACAACCATTGCCGTTTTTGTATTTTCTGATTCTTATCTGTCCTAAAAGGTGACAGACCCAGTTTCATGTAAAAAAAATGCTAGCTTTATGTCGATTTGTGTGGACACGACTTATTGTCATATGCGAGTTCAACTAGTGTCATTTTTTGAAGGCGAGACTTATTTTTAGCAATTAAAGCTAAGATTTTACAAAAAAATGAGTTCTGATTCGCAAGTATGTAACTTGTGTATGATATCAGGAATGGAACACTACATAATACAGGGAATGTGTTTACTTATTCGCAACCTCAAAAAGTTACTAAAACCGCAAAAAAATCTTTTATTGTTCTTTATACGGACAAACATTCTAGAAAGTCGTATTTTTCTCGATCTTTTGTGAATCTTCCATTATGTATGTTTTCCTAACGAAACAAAATATTTTCAATCAGTCACATTACCAATGTCTTGATTTTTTATTCACGCTGGTCTGTGTATGCACTTAAATAATTCCCCATATCATTATGTGTTCAACAAATTATATAATGAATACCTAATCCAGTACCTTATCAATATGATAATTTCTTTATTATACCGTTCTTTTTTCTAGTTTTCACGCTATACCACAATATTGGCTTTTGCTTCATCATCGTAAGTAGATGGGGAATGCATAACGATAGAAAAGCGTGAGTGCTGTACCATAATCATTTGCTTTACAAAGGAAGACATCAAACAGCAGAATATACTCCTCTGCTCCTACCTACCCTGCTACAAATGTAGAGTAAAAGGTCTTGAAAGAAAATGTCAAGCTTGAAGCTTGTATTGTTATACACAGAAAGCTATCGTACGGGATTCCAGAGGCCTAACAAATATCAAACAAGTAACGATCTTGTCCATCTTGAAACCGAATGACTTATGCCATCTTTACATTTAATTTACATATAAAACCATTTCCACATGGGAATGAGTTTTTCAGTGTCAGAAAACAATTCATATGCAAAAGTTAGCTTCGGCGCTTCACTGGCAGCCATTTCATATAGGCTTCTTCGGCGGAGTCAACTTTCAGTGAATATTTGACGAAGAAAGTAACCACACACTACTACGTTTGGTTTATTGTCCTAATAGCGAAATTTCCTTTTGGCACGGGTATAGCCAATTATTTTTAATTTATCATAATAGACCTCAAGCAAGAAAGTAGTTGTCCAATATGCGAACTAAATAAACCCGTTAAAGTGCAGCAAACTCTTCTTTTTTTTACACGTATCAGTATTTTTTTATCCCGCCGTAAATGTAACTTATTATTAATTTAACTTGAAGTGATTGTTTAAAATCTATATACACTGGCTTTAAAAAGTAATAAACAGCCTGTTCTTCGTATCATCTTCAGTGCAAGATTGAGGAGGTACCAATTCTATACAACAGGTAATAATTTAACTTTAAGTGATTGTTTAAAATCTATATACACTGGCTTTAAAAAGTAATAAACAGCCTGTTCTTCGTATCATCTTCAGTGCAAGATTGAGGAGGTACCAATTCTATACAACAGGTATGCAATGAAGTTATAACCCATATACCAAGAGTGCTGAACTGAATCTTATCATTTTCGCAATACAAAACTAATTTAATGATTTATTAATCTTTTAGTGTCATACAGTCTTAAACGGCGACCTTTTCTCATACCTATTATTATCATGAACGGTTATAACGACATCGTTGCTGAGCCATGTGAAGATGACGACTTAGCTACGGCTTGTGGATTTGAAGTCATCACTGAGGATGACCTATACAATATGCTGAGCTTGTCAGGCCGTCAAGTCCCGCCAAAGCAGTCTTCATCTTCAAAGAAATTGGGGTTTGGAAAGCTAATCCTGTCCAAGAAGGACAGCGTGGCATCCATTGCCTCGACATCGTCGTCTTCCTCATGGTCGTCGCCACTTCTGCGCTTAAAAAAACCTTCGTCTGTCTCACTCTCGTCCCAAATGACTGACGAAGGCTATTCATCTGCTGCCTCTGGTGGAGTTCCAGAGGATACATATGAGGCCGATGACCGCCAGAATCTTTGGTACACGATCCAAAAGAAGCGACGCCTACATCATCGCGATGCTGAGTATGAGTTGAGAATGTCTCGCCACCCATATATGACATTGGAACAAACTTCCAACAACCACAAAAAGTTGACAGATTGGTTCCACAACATAATTCATTTACCTGAGAAAATGCGTCAAATATCTGCAGATAAGCAACGCTTCAGCGTTGACAAAGCGTCCAAGCAAATTCGTGACGAACTTAAACATATTTACGTCTACTGACAAATTTAAAAGTACAAAATCCTGTACAAAATGATAGCACTATTTTTACTATTACCTATCTCTGCAATTAGTATGTAATTGAACAGATATGATTGGCAGTTTTACTCTTAATTCTGTTACTAATTTATACAGGCAAGTGAGTCTTTGTGTTCATGTAATCTTAAACGGCTCGAATATCGATTTTCTACAGTTGAAACTAAAGTGAAGGCTAATATTTTTGTATGAAAACTCCTAATTTTACTTGTTTTTCTAAATCTCAAACTTTAAAATCTTGATATTTATTGTTAATTTTGATTGATAGTTTATGGATTGTTACTTGTTTAATTTTAGTGAAGAAATGAAAATCTATGTAACTGTATGATTGCTGCACGAAAAGCTTAAAGTTGCCTCTCAGATTCATAAAAGGCTAAGACAAATCATCCACCAGTTTTGTTCAAGTTGATATCTCTACTTTCCAATATTTAAGACATAGTATACTCCGTTATCCGTGATGTGAAATGGTGTACTTAAGAACTCGAAAGGAATTTATGAATTCAAACTGTATATAAAACAGGCATTCAAAAGAATGCAAAATATTTTGCCTATCAAGAGGCAAAAGCAGTAAGCATCAAACTGCTGCGATTCCGTGATTTGTCTAAAATCTGTGTAGATATCAATAAACCGTGTTGCATTGAAAGTAATTCGTAAAATGTGAGATATTAATTAATCTGGAACTTGATATTGGTAATAGTATGAAGTGATTGCTGATTTAACAGGAACGGAGCTTGCTATTATTGTCACCAAAATGATCGATCAGCGACCCACTTGAGGCAAGGCAAAACTCATGCGCAATCGAAATGTACTACTTAGCTTAAGTTCATCATGTCGAAGTACATTAGTTTTTCCAACGGTTACCAAATGCCCTTGCTTGGGCTGGGAACATGGCAAAGCACTGGGAAAGACATGGAAGACGCTTTGGAAGTCGCTCTTGAAGCTGGATATCGACATATTGATACTGCATTCATGTACCAAAATGAAGCCACGATCGGGAAAGTTCTTAGGAAGTGGATAGACTCGGGAAAAATTAAACGGGAGGAGTTATTCATCGTAACGAAGTTACCTCCTATTGGAATGACGCCCGAAATGATACCTTTTTTCTGAAAAAATGTTTGGAAAGTCTGCAACTCTCTTACATTGACCTATACCTTCTTCACGTGCCGTTTGGTCTGCAATATGTCGATGAAAGTACTCTCTTTCCAGTTAGGGATGGAAGGGATCCTGATAGATTTAACTACTGACCATGAAGCTATCTGGAAAGCTATGGAGTGTCAAGTTGATGCAGGTCTTGTACGCTCCATAGGTGTATCCAATTTCAATGAAAAACAAGTCGCGCGTCTTTGCAAGATGGCAAAATATCAGCCTATGTGTAACCAGATTGAAGTACATGCGTATTTTCAGCAAAAGTCACTCCGCGATGCATGTCAAAAACTTGGGGTCACAGTCTGTGCTTTTGCTCCTGTATGAAGCCCTGGGAGGCAGGCCATGTATACCTCTCTTGGAATGTACGTCAATAAAAAAAAGTTTGAAAATACATCCAATTTCAAAAACAATCCAGTATTTATTTTTGTAGGGTATTCGAAGCATAACGGACTATTGGATGACCCCATTGTGAGGAAAATCGCAAGTAGAAAACATAAAACTTCAGGGCAAATATTATTGAGATTTTTGACCATGGAAGGGATGGCAGTAATCCCAAAAAGATAATCTAACGAATCAAGGATAATATCCAGGCACGATTTTGCTTTAAACAAACGAGATATTCATATTGTAGGTCACGTTCTTAATTAAATTTGCCATCCTTCCAGATTTTCGATGTTGTTCTAACGGTTGATGAAATCCACCAGCTTCAGAAGCTAGACCGAGGAGAAGCTGGAAGAACCTTTCTTTTCGAAATGATACCTGGGTATGGTTTGTATGCTGCATTTTTAGAATTTTAGTTAAATATACCTAACCTCTGTTTGCTTTCAGAATCGAAAACCACCCCGAATTTCCATTTAAATGAGACAAAATAAAGACATCGTATTACTGGAACTGCACATTTTCTGCTTACCTCTAAATGTTTTTTTTTTCATATAAAGGACTGGGAAACGGATTTCTCTGCTGGAGTGTCGAATTAAATATAATATGAAGGAAACTTTGTTTCACTGGCGAGAAAAATACATTTTCATTACAAAAAAATAAAAAAATAAAAAGAAAAGAAATATAACGGGTTTCTTTTCTCATAGTTTCTGCTCCTTTACTGTTGGTATTGCTTGAGCACGTACATACATTACATGATTCTGTAGATTAAAGTCGCTGAATACTATGGACAACCGCTACTAGTTAATGTAGCGCCCATAAACAATAATTTTCATAATTTTGATGACCACAGGTTGTCCACAGGGCCCTTTTCGATCATTTTGTTTTACAAACTGTCATTACTCTCTGTTCCAAACCCTCCATTTTGTCTCGCCTTATTATTCACATGCAACATGTCTGCTAGAAAAACCGAGCCAAACGATTTGAAGGAGTTTGAAAATCCTGGGGAAAGCTATCGAGAAATACCAGGAGAGTGGGAGGTAATTGCAACACAGTACATATTGAGAAATTTTGTAAATTAAATTTTATTTAAAACATTTCACGTTTCAGTTTTCAGACATCAGTAATACTCAATCAGTAATTATTGAGAAATACTCATCTACTGGTATGTACATTAAAAATCTCACACATGCATATCTCACTTTTGTCTGACAGGAGGATGCACTCGATCTTGAATTGAACGGGGTTGCATTATCCAAAGATGATATCCGTTTTGGTCTGTCTCGGATTGCTAGAACCGTGGACACTTTTGAGTTTGCCTACAGCAAGCTCGAGTGTAGAAAGAAGTGAGACGTTCTTTCTGAGTTATTTTTTCTTTACCAATGGCATTTTTTTCAAATTCTAAGTTCTATTGTTTTACACAGAAACCTTGCAACAATAGACGCTCTTGAAAATTATGTTCATCTTCGTCTCATCGATCTTGGGCACAACAAGCTTAAGAGTTGCATTGTTCTTCAACATATTCAAAACTTGCT
Organism: Akabosia matsudoensis; assembly: GCA_019593645.1. Lineage (NCBI taxonomy): Eukaryota > Metazoa > Arthropoda > Collembola > Entomobryomorpha > Paronellidae > Akabosia > Akabosia matsudoensis. Next base: position 11,916 of record VICI01002292.1, read on the forward strand.
CGTTTTAAATTTAGAGGATAATTTGATTGAAACCATGAGCGAAATCCCAGAATTCCCGTTCCTTCAAGTAAATAAGAAAATTTCGAAAACGGTTAATACATTTTTTTTATACTTTACTTTAAATAAATAATATATTGATCAGGCCCTAAATCTGCGGAAGAACAAGATCAGTAGCAGTGAAGGCTTATTCCCCAACTGCCTCGCCTACTTACAATTGGGTGGTAAGATGCTTTCATTCATTAAAAGATCCTACGTTTTGGGATTTTGATTGCAACTTTGTGCAATTGATCATAGATAACACGATTGAAGAGTTGTATGGATTCACGGAAAGTGTTTATCCATGGCTTACTGTTTTGGAACTCAAAGGCAACAAAGTTAAGTCTTTAGCTGGACTTAATCTTCCTCAGCTTCAACGATTGTATCTGGTAAAACGATAAAATATAATAGACAGTAAAAATCTCGCTGTTTCACATCAAGAATGCAGCATTTTTTTGTGAAAGGCTGGAAATCAGCTAACTGACTTGAACGGTTTGGGAGGATGTCCTAATATAACACATTTGCATGTGAGAGACAACAAGATTTCGCACCTCGGAGATTTCCAGTACATGGAATACTTGGAATACGTAAATCTTAGGTATCGCTAAAGAATACTTTACGAGCATAATGTTCATAAACGTTTTCCAATATTAACGCAATTTGTATTTACCTCATGCGCAGATCAAACAATCTGCGAAGATACACTCAAGTTGTATATCTTGGAAATTCAGCAAACTTAAAGACTTTGATCTTAATGGGAAATCCACTATCCTCTCTTGCCAACTACAAGTACATATTGAATTTTGATTTAGGATATAAACCTTGTGATAAATGTTTTTAGATGCGATAATTTTTTCTTCTCTGGCTTTCAGAGTTGAAGTTTTAGCTGCCAATCCTAACTTAAAAAGGTTGGACAAGAGTCCAGTTCTAGAAACTGAACTTGTCGAAGCACGACAGATTCGAAATGGAAGAGAAGAAGGTACTCTACCGGGAGTTGTCGATGACACCAGACTGACAGCTAGTTCTACCTCGATCTTGGACTTGGATGAAGCTAATCTAAACGAGTAATGAAAAATAAATTGATGATCGATAGTATGCAATACTCAACCTATGCTGTCAAAACATATTTTTTGGTAGAATAAAAACGACTAAAATGTATGCACTTTCAAGTGTTTCAAATGTTTACAATAAAACAATTGCTTCAAATCATGCCTATTTCACGACTTCGTCTGAGGAGACACTCATGTGCTACTTTTTCTTCATGGCTCTGTTTTCCCTTATTATTTTTAGCCCCAACTATTGCGTTTTGATCAAGGATGTTCCATTTTTCACGTCTGTTAATTTTACAGGTTCATGCCAGTTGGGTACCTCCATTAAACGACTGTGACGCTAATTACCTACTTATTATGTATTAGTGTTCAGATTTAGAAGTTTTTTTTTTGCGATCTCAGAATCTTTTTTGATTTGTTACGACATCGAGTGGTCTGTTAATTAAAATCAAGACGAAAATTAAATTTGGTAAATCATATACCTTCTACTTTTACATACAAACAAGTCTAATTCTACATTTTTGTTTGAGACATTATACGCTGAATAGGTTTACTCTAGCCTTCATGATTATTTCGAGTATAATAATAATAATATATGTAATCCTGTCATGAGACAGAGGGCAAGAGTCCACCACGCCTCCGTCTTATCCTCCAAAACATGTTATGCGTATAAACGTATACAAGTATCTCCTCAACATAATAAGTGCGGTACGTTAAGGCTACATTTTTTGTACTCCGAAAGAAATATTGGCGAGTTTGTTTAGAATACTGAATTTGTTTCCATTATAGGCGATCTCCAAAAGTTGCCAGTCTCCCGTTATAGCCGCGTCTTTCAGTAACGTTCTGCCCATTATAACCGGGTTGCTGTCTGCTTGATTTATTTCTGACCACTGGGCGACAGTTTGCAGCCTCGAAAGGCAATAAAGAATCTCAGTGCCCGTTTTTGATGGGGTGCTCATTATAACATGCTCTCATTGCATTAAAATGCATTTTTGGATAGGATTTGATGCAAACACCACGTGTTACAATATATTGTATTCTTTGTACAACTCCGTCCCGGTAGGGTTCCCATATTATAGCAGGTTTTGCGTATCAGTTTACTTATTATAGTTAGGGCTATAATGTAAGCCAATGCGGTGAGCCCCTGGAGTACACTCATACAAGATCCCAATAGTACTTCAAAAAATCCAAATATTGATACCATCAACAATCAGGATAGATGTTCCTTAAATGAAAATGGTGTAACTTCAGTTCGGACTTATCATACAGAGACCATAATTGACATTTTGTAGCATAATATGTATAATGTGTTGTCTCCTGTTCACGAAGACACGCACCAGCCATTGCTGGTTAGGTAGAAGGGCGTGCAAAGTACAGAAGTGATTGAACCTAGTTTACTAATTCTCAATGTAATACGGATCGAGTTAATATTTTTTTGAAGGATAAAATGCATTCGTTTTTGAACATAGATGAAAAGTAAAGTATTTATGTAGATGAACGCATAGAGATTAATTACACCAAAGTTCCTTCCAACATCCATCTTATGCCAGTCTTTATCATGTGTACAGGAAATGAGAACTAAGGTCAATAGTAATCACAAGAGATGATGTTGACACAAAAATTTGTGTCCTTTGTGTTGAATCATTTTTTGCGAGTTTCGCAAGTTTACTAGAAATAATGTTTTTGTTTTGAATCCATGCGTGGAAAATTCTTCAAAAAACATCAATGACGTCTCTTCAGTGTTTTGTAGTAAATAAATATTGTGGCATCAACAAGCATCCACGCATATAATCTACATTTTTCATGCTCTGTACTAACAATTGGGGCTGATTACTGTTACGTGAGAGGTTTAAAACGTACATTATCTGGAACTTTAATAATTTATAGGGAATAACCTTATATGCTAATAGTAGTTATACGCGTCATATGTCATATAAAACCAAAAAGTTCTGCCGCCTTCGACCGAAGAACATTGATAAAAGAACACACAACGGATAAGTGAAATTAATACTGAAGTACATGTCAGACGAATGCGTTTCTGCACTAACTCATTTGAAAAGATTTATAAAACATTTCCTCACTGATGCTAACAAGTGTTTTCAGAATATCTGCATGCTGCAATCTCATATCATCTATCGAAATAATATCGATAATCTTCATTTAAATTCCAAACCACCTTTACATATTGAATGTCCCTCATTTTAAATCCAATCAGAGTCCGTTCTACATTTTACGCCGTCACTTACAAAAACTGATTGGCCATCCACTCAGCGTAGTAATACCTGATAACACATATTTCTTATATTTTATAGTATATAGGTACTAACTGAATAAAAGTAAGCGAGTCAAGCACGATAACATGAAGCCAAGTCGTATATCTAATATACGATGAGATCGACAAGATTTTTTGATATAAAAACGGCCCAGTTTTGAACACCTAAGCAGTTGAATTTGTCAAGTGAAGGAGGTTATTTCCCTGTCGAAACATTTATTCGATCGATTTCTCAGTTCAAAAAAGTAGAAGAGTTTTAAGGTGGCAAAAATGAGTCCCTCCACTGAAATAAGTATGGAGTTTAATGAAAGTGAATCCACCTCTATACATGAATACGCGTTTGGAATCTTATCATCCGATAGACAAGGAAACGCAACAATCGTTGGGATAAGCGAGCAGTATAAAAGGAAACAAACCACTAGCGAGTCCACGGAGGAAGAAGACGACGATCGGTTGGTGACAGAAAAATTCCAATCCTGGTCAATGTCTGCATATCAGTCAACAAAAAGTGGACAAATTAGAAGTGTATCTGAAGAGGTTGGCGGAGATAGTAACAATAATGTTACAACCTTAGGATCCTCAGCCCCTGAAGAATCATTCTTACATAGGTTCAGGCCATATCAATCCCAATCTCATCCGGATCTTGAAGAATACACTGTCGTGAGTATCCGGGTGAATAATGCTAAGGCTCAAAAGCCATCATTACCGAGACGATGGAGCTCATCATCCCTTTTCAGGGGAAAAGGACTGCCGCCACAACAGAACAGATATGTTCCAGTGGACCCTGATGATCCTCTAGTCACTACTACACCGGAACAAGGGACGGAGACATGGCTCTCATCGATTTCTCATATCCCTGATAAGATCCGACAGCACATGGCGGACAAGCACCGTTTCAATGTGAAAACTGTTCCTAGAGAAAAGCTGAAACAGCTTCAATGCTATTGAACTATAGTTTTTGTGTGCATTTAATATAAGTAATATATATGGATTAATAAATATATGTATAAATTATAAATAAATACTGACATGCAGGAAATGTCATGTGATAATAAGACTTTTAATGGCTAAATGCACATTGTTTATCCACTATTGTTGTGCAAATGAATTGCAATTTACGGCTAATAATGTAAAAATCCCTTTCCAGAGACGTTGTAAATAAAAAGCTCAATCAAATGGCGATATATACAATATGTATTTGAAACTTCTCTTGAAACAAAAATGAATTCCATATTACAATTTTATATTCTGGGTCTCTGCGAAAATCAACATGCAATGAAATTGGAAATGTTTTTGGAAAATGGCATTATGATGATCGATGAGGCATTTTGTGATTCTCTTTCGACAAACACGAACTTTTTTTGCTTTTTTTCATATTACATGTTTTTCGCGTGGCTTATAGTGAAGTACAATAACATTATCTTTTAGGTTTCTTATGAGAAACAAACCATTCGCCGCAAATTTTCTCATTTTCTCGTGTCTCGGAGTCTTACTTATAACGGCGATGTGACAAAATATTTAAAAAAAGACGATTTAATTTTAATACTTAAGGAAAAGGTTATATATGCGATTATTGAACATTGTGCTAAGAATAACGCTAGAAGTTGCGATGGTCAAGAAACTCATCGGCCAAAAGGGAATGATTCATAATCTAGAATTGTTAATTCGTTTGAACCATTTATGACTTAGATGAAATTAATGCGAATCCGCCGTTAGTGATAACAACTTACGGAGCAGAGATCACGTTTTATACTAACGGTAAAAGTGTGAGCTTTTCATGGTTTCTTTCCTCTCTCATCAGCACCGATTACCCTGTGATGCTGAATGATGAATGCGTGTATCAGATTAACAGACAGTGAGGTCCAGACGTCCAAAACTAGCCGTTTCACGGCTAGTTTTGGCGGGGCTAGTTATGGCCGTCGAACGGCTTGTTATGGCCGAAGACGGCTACTTTTGGCCGTGCACAA
>VICI01002293.1:0-17237 GCA_019593645.1 Akabosia matsudoensis
CTACCGTACCGCCTCCTACCATATGGAGGTTATGTTTTTTTGTTTTTTTTTCATCCATTTTTCATTCAATGTTTTATTCCAAGAAGCGATTTTCACACGGACACGTAAAAATAAAGCTCGATTCCGGGATTTGGACGATGAGATAATCGAATAGCATCTATTCCATATGCATTTGAAAATGAGAAAATCACTTCTCGGTTTTCGCTTACTCGATCGACAACGCTACCCACACTGACAAACCACGCAAGAGATTCGATTCTCACATCGTCCATACTCCGGAATCGAGTATCCTTTTCACGTTGGTATATGGCATTCTGATGGTGCGTTGTTTTTTACCAGTTTTCAGACAACCTCAAAAACGTTTTTTCAATGTATGCCCTTAAAATCATTTTTTTTCCTTGTCAACCATTTACCTTGGTGGATTCGATTCGGCTAAGGATGAGTTAAACTTCCGGTTTTACTGAGTTATGAGCTTTAAAAATATAGTGCAATGGCTACGAATTGTAGACCATATTGAAGTTAGTAGACCAGCGTTAACATTTAAAATATTAGTATACAGGTCTTCGCGTAATTGACTTTCAAAGATCCACCATTTACACATTGAAAAATGGTTGTCCTTGGACTTCAAAAACTCAAAAACGCCAGCACCGATTCAAACGGTCAACGGATCGATTTGAAGAGAAATGTCTGATTCATAATTCGAAGGCTACGAAAAGGCATTAAATCGTCACAGTCACGTCAAATCTCGCTGCAAACTTTCAATCTTTTGCATTGAGAGTAGCTGCTGTACGTACTTTGAAACTGGTGGAAGTACCTAAGCCGTACAGCTGACGTTACCTCAGCCAGCGGTTAGCTAACTCTTGACAATTCAACCGTGTATTGACTGCACATCGTGACACAGCTTCATGCAGCAGCTTGAGAGACAGAATCGTCCCAGCTTACGACACAGAGTTATCCCAGCTTACGACACAGAGTTTTCGCAGCTTATGACACAGAGTTATCGCAGCTTATGACGCAGAGTTATCGCAGCTTATGACACAGAGTTATCGCAGCTTATGACGCAGAGTTATCGCAGCTTATGACACAGAGTTATCACAGCTTACGACCCAGAGTTATCCCAGCTTACGACACAGAACTATTCCAGCTTACGACACAGAGTTATCCCTGTTTACGGCACGAGTTTCAAGTTTCACTAGCGTCAGCAAGTGCAACGTCAGCTATCAGGTTTCACCAGTTTCAGCTAGAGTAACGTCAGCTATCAGGTGTCACTAAGGATCAGCTTGAGTAAATCAGCTATCAGGTTTCACTAATGTCAGCTTGAGTAACGTCAGCTATCAGGTTTCATTATTACGAAGCTGAGCTTTCTCAGCAAGTAATGATATCGATGAGTTTGTCTGTCTGTCTGTCTGTCCGTCTGTCTGTCTGTCTGTCTGTGGGTGCTCTACAGGCCACATACTTTGACCGATTTGGACCAAACTTGGCACAGTTTCTAGCGTATCCGAAGCAAACAAAAAAATCTCACTAAATTTTTTCAGTCAATTTCCCGCTCCAATAAAATAGGACCAACGAAATAAGAAAACTGTCTAATTTCTTATTTCTTCTGATTTTCTATTCGATTTTCATTGGTGAAATTTTCGCTGCAGCAAAGAATCTGCCAAGAGCAAAAAGAGAAAATTGAAAACGCGAACAAAACAAACAAGCGCAAGAGTTCTACTTCGGTTTTCTCTTTTTCTCTTTGCTTTGTTGTCATTATCAACGAGCATAAACAGTACGCTGTGAGAAGTTTTGTCTTTCTCAAAGTGCCCTTTTTGCTGACAGGCGCGGGGTTGACTGCTCGGCGGTCGGGATCTTTCTCCAGCTGGCAGTTTGTGTTTGTTTACTGTCGATCCAGAAGAAGAAGAAGGCGTTTTTTGTTTTTTTTGTCTTCATTTCAGTCATTCAGTCTTGTTTTGTCTTGTTTCTTGTATCTTTCCCTCTATTAAAAAAATCAATGAGAAGCGGCAGGAATTAGGAATCACGTCAACTTGAAACTGTGTGATATTTTAGCAGCAGGCAGACCAGTGTAATTTTAGGAAGCTCTCATTTTTTTAAATTGAGTTAGTGTTTTGGAAAGGAAGGGTTTTTGAAAATGTCGCAAAGTTCGGGGGAGGAGAGCAAGGAGAATGGATGTTCCGTCGTGGACGAGTTAGTTGGACCGACGGACACTCGGAGCATGTTGAAGACAATGAAGTTTGAAGATATTTACAGTAAACCGGAAACCAAAATGGCAATCAATAATGCTTTCGTTTATCAAATGATGAAGTTCCAAGAAAAGAAGGCGAAGGAAAATTCAAGCCCGATGCATTTGAGGAGTTTGCCTTCAAGTCCAAGCGTTGGCCAGTCAGGGGATGAACCTGTTGAAGGAGCAAGTGGTGGAGGGGGAGCTGAGGTTGTTGATCTTGGACAAGCCTGTCTGGACGAAATCATGGAGCGCTGGGATCGGAACAAAAAGGAAGCTAAACGCCAGAAAATAAGCGACCCAAACGACTCGGAGGAGTCGCTCGGCTTGTCCGATGCTGACAGCGACGAGGACGAATTTCGACGGTATACTGTGCCCCAGTGGGAGTTGAAAACTAAGCTGTGCAAGCTTCACTTCAAGTAAGATTCTTTAATTAAAGAAACAACAATAAAACTTTTTGTGTAACCGTCGATTTTTGTTGTAATTAGGAAAATTCAAGAGCTGACCTCTGCCGAAGTCGGGAGTCTTTGTGAGGACGTGCTTCCCGAACTTTTAAAGATTATTCAAGGCAAGATTCCTTGCAAACGGGACGAGGTAAGGGACTAAACAAAAATTCTAGTAGAGAATCTAAACGGCGACCGGGTGGTAATGTAACCGTACCATTTTTCTCTAGATTTTTAAAACCTGTGGAATCTCTAAAGCTCCTCTCCGAGCGATAACTGTCGGGCGTCAGTTCAATGGTCTTCAGAACGATGCCGTCATGCGAGTTCTCTGCGATTGGTTCCACACGCTTTTCAAGCCCGAGGAGATTAAAGGCGATGTAAGACTTAATTTAACTAAATCTTGTCTGCTTTTGATCTTGTAAACTGATGTTATCTTTGTTTTTTTGTTAGATGCTCCACTACGCCGCCAACGTTTTAGCACCTGAAGCCATCATCCGGATCTTCGCTAACGTGAACAACATTCCCATCGACCTGGCTGAGAAGGAGCTTCGCTTTGAAGGCAGCTTTGACGGCTATCTACCTGAAGAGCTCGTTCAGTACGTGGAAGCCAATGAGCACCTACTGAAGGCACCTGAACCCAAAAAGAAACAGTCAAAATTAACGTACAGCACCGGCTCGAAGAAATATTAACTTTTCTTGGACAAACCAATTTCTAAAGTAGCCCGCAGTAATTCAGTTTAAAATAACGATTTATGGCGCATTTCGCAGCGCCGCCATTTCAGTACAAAGTAATCGTTTTTTGTAATAAGTTACGTGTTCAGTTTTCAAGCGGAGGACGTTAAGTCTCAGGTGTTCAATCATAAAAATCCACATAACAGGAGAAGGTCGGAAACGGTTAAAAAGTGGTAGTTTTTTATATCCAAACTCGTTACAGTACAAAATAATTTGTATAAAAAGTGAAGACAAAGAAAAAGCCAGGTTTTTCAAACGATTAACAATTTACACTATGCTCTGTAATTAAATAAGATACTTGTGAGCGAGAATACAAAAAAGTGACAATTAAAGAAGTAATTTGGAAAGGAACAAGTCAAATCTGTCTCATTATGCCCCATGCTCATATCCGCCAACATGGTATAGGTGATCATAAATCCTTCAAGTTGTTTTGGTTAGCTAAAAAAGTGTGTTTATTATTATTTTTGAAGTTTTCTGTGCTTGTGTTTATCATTTGATCATGGCGTCAAGACGCCTTGTGTCGTTTGCGTTTAGTTCCCTGCAGGCTGTTAGAGTACCAAGTTATTTGCCAAGGTTTAACTACTCGTCCTTCAAAAGCTCAATTTCACTGGACAAGCTGTACCCTAACTCAGATGCATCGGCGTTTTCAACTAACCACCCGGTACATTTAAAGCGTTTATAAGTTATACCACTGCTAATTATCGGTGATGAATGAATACTAAAATCTTATTTTTTGAACCCTTTTTTCAGCCTCCAGACAACACAGAAACTAAATTCAGCGGGTTTATTCCAATGGGTAAGTAAAGGTTAAAGTAAACACATAACAAGATAGTTTTTTATTTATCCCCATCCCCTCCATTACAAATTGACGTCAAGGATTGTATTTTATCTCCACAGAAAAGGTCTCGTTTACCTATTCCAGAAGCAGTGGTCCTGGTGGTCAAAATGTAAACAAAGTCAGCACCAAAGTGGCTGTGACGTTTAAAGTTGAAGACGCTCACTGGATTCCTCCCACTGTTCGCAATAATTTCATCCAAAAGGTAAGACAAACCCCTTCCTCCATTTAGCAAAAAAAAAAAAAAAAAAAAAAAAACATCTAAAGCAATTAACCTTCATTCTTTTGTTTCTTTTTCAGTTTCGAAACCAAATCACCCGGGAAGGGACCATCTCTGTTCAGTCAGACCGCACTCGCTACCAACATCTCAACACTGCTGACGCCCTGCAAAAGCTCCGTGAAATGATTCGCTCTTGCGAACCAGTCGAGGTCCAAATTAATCCCGACGCGATTGAGAAGGCGCGTCGCCTCCGGGAAAAGGCTGCAAGAGAACGGCTTCTAGTCAAACGAATGCGGAGTAGTGTGAAAAGTTCACGGGGTGCGGTTTAATCTCTTAAAAACAATTTAAATCAAGTCCAGCTAATGTTTATGTTTCTCTGTAATAGACAAGTGTAGAATTAAAACAAAGCAAGTGTTCATTCAAAACACGCAAATCTTCTAGATAATCTTTTTTTTCACATCTGCGGCGCGCATCTGGTTTGACACATTTCTTTGAGGAGAAGAATGTAGTCTTATGACAACTGGCATGTGAAGACCACGACTCCAGTAGCCCAGCTCCCGAAGGGATTTAAATTTCTTTCTATTTAGGCATTTTTGTTTATTTGTTCAAAATGAGAAAGGACCAAATTCCGTTGATCGATCGGGTGGATAACCTCGAGAGGCGGAATCAAGTTTTGTCCGTCGCTGGAGCAACGATGTGCCTGTTCGCGACCGGAAACATTCTTGGATTTTCTTCGGTCACAATTCCAACGCTTCTGAGTAAAAACTCAGAAATCCAAGCGGACCCGGAAGATGTTACCTGGATGGGTAATTAAGGAATAAGATAAAGTAACCAATTGTAAAACGTTATTACACAGGGTCCTCTTGGGCTCTTTGCTTATGCAGCGAGTTTGATTACGATTGGAACGCTTCTGGGGACCATTGTGGGGGGAATGACGGCGGACGGCATAGGCCGGAAGAAGACGATTCTTCTTAGCTCTTTGATGTACTGCGTAGGCTGGGTCGTCATCGCCGAGTCGACCCAGCTCGCAGATCTTCTGACAGGTCGGATGCTCACCGGAATCGCTTCAGGATTTTACTCTGTCACTGTACAAGTTTACATTTGTGAGATAGCAGACCCTCAAATCCGGGGTGTGTCGGGATCCCTCCCGACATTTATGGTTAGTTTAGGAATTCTCATGATTTGGTGTTTGGGTAGTGTCATGAGTTGGAGGTCGGTGGCAGTGCTGTGCAGTCTTTTTCCAATTTTTGTCTTTATTTACGTAATATTTTTGCCGGAGAGTCCGGTCTGGCTTGTGTCCAGGGGAAAACTTCCGGAAGCATTGAAGGTAATCCTATCAAATATCATGATGACCTTGAGATGCCCTTGTCATACCAATTTCTTTTTAGTGTTTAACTTGGCTGAAAAATGACCCTGAAGAAGCCCAGCAGGAGTGCCTCCGGCTGCAGTACCTCAAAGAGCGTCGCCTCGCCCAAACAGGCTCCCTTCAACCCGCCCGCGCCTATTCCCGTTTCTTCAAATGGACCGTTTTCAAACGCTTCCTCATCGGCGTCGTCCTCTTTTTCGTTCAACAGTTTTGTGGACAGTACTGCATCGTGTTTTACGCCACAATGATCTTCCGATACGCCGACCATTTCATAAACGACTATTTGGAAACCATAGCAATCGGGCTGGTCCGCATGTTTGCAACTTTGATTGCTCTCTTCCTCGTCAATTTTATGAGACGAAGAACTCTCCTAATAATTAGCGGGCTGCTCATGTCCATGAGCACAGGGCTGTTAGGAACGTACTTCCTATTTAAAGAGGTGGAAGGGGACTTTGCAAATAGTACGTTGGCCCATCCAAGAATCCCGCTGAATATAGAAACAGTTAACTTGGAATGGGTTCCGCTCGCGTGCCTCATCGTATTTATGTTTGGCTACTGCATTGGCTTCGGGTTAGATCTCATAATTAGTAACATTTTTTTTATGTAATTAATTTTTACCTTGGCCTTTAGAATTATCCCATGGTTCATCGTCCCGGAATTCATGCCGGCCGACGTCCGCAGCATCGGCTGCTCGTTATCTTTTGCCAGCAACCAGCTCTTCCTCTTCACCAGCGTCAAAATCTTCCTCGACATGGTTGACCTGCTCGATGCGCACGGAACATTTTGGGTTTACTCTGGCGTCGCCTTGTTTGGCACCGTTTTTGTTATCTTTGTCGTTCCAGAAACGTCAAATCTCGACGATTCAGAAATTGAAGAGCTTTTCAGTGGAAAACCCTTGGAGGAGAGTTACTCAAGTATGACCGGGAGAAAGTCAAAGCGATTCGATGGGGAAACAACGGGCTTCTGACAGGAAAATAAAGTCACATTTTGTCCGTTCGTGACAAGAAAAAAAACTTGTGTTAGGATCATGTGAATTCATTCAACGGGTTAGGTTCTTATCGATTTTTGTTTGCGTTGTAACGTGAAAATATTCAGTAAATATGCAGATAGCATTTAAATAAAACACAAAGTTTTAAAACAGGTGTACCTTTTAATAACTTTCTTTTCGCGTTTTCCTCACTGACATTCGAGAGATTTTTTTTTTGAAATTTGAAATTATTCTTATTATTAATGAATTTACATACGTACTGAAATTGATTCGAATGAGCCAAAATTTCAAATGCATAAATTTAACAATTATAATATGCGTCATTCTAGCCATTGAGACAAGTCTGTCAGCCATGGGCACTCCTTTGCGTTGGAAGAGCTTCGGGCTTATCAACTCCCTGTACGAGATAACTAACTACAAGTCAAAGTTCCAGGTGGATACCTTCACTGAGTCGTTTTATCTCGAGAGTCGCGAGAGGAAACTGATCCCATGGTGGTTTGCACATGCTTGTCTGCTTCTTGAAAACGTCATGTCGCTCTACTCCGTGGCTCGATTTTCTGCAAGTATTCGCCAGCTTATCTTTCACCTTAACATTTTTATCTACACAACGCTTATACTAGGCATCAACGCATTGTTGATTCAAGAAGGCGACGACCTCCTGGTCACCTTTATCAAGGAAATTTTCAAGCTAGAAAGGGCACTAAGACGGGATCGGCGACGAAATGGCTATGCGGACCAAATTCCGTTTGGGAAATTAGTAAAATACGGTAACTCATCGAACTTAGTGGCATGTTTTATTGATCCTATTTTTTGTACTTATTGTACATAAATATATTTCATTTACCTGCAGAATTGAAACGTATTTTGAATGGAAGGCCAAATGCAGACCGACTTGGAATCGCAATGACGATATTGGTACTCCTCCTCTTTGGCTCGGGACTTGTTTTCGCACCCATTTTAGTTTACGCGGACCTAGACCCTGCCAGGAGCTACGGGACTACTTCCTAAATGATTCTAGGTTAGCTCAAAGGATTAAACTCATTCTGCAGGTGCTTGTAACCCAGTTTGCGTCCATTGAAACGACAAGAACATATGCAATAATACTACTTTCGGCTGTATCTATGTTCCAGTCGTATTTGACGTGTATTCAGGTCATCAAGCAAACGCCATACGCATTAAAGGCAGTACATGAATACACTAAGCTAGAGATTGTCCATCAAATCGGTCTAGTCGGAGTGCGTAAAATCGCTGCGCTCTTAATGGCAATCGGCTTGGTTGTTGTTGTAATTGGCTCCTGGGTGTGTATCGTAGGTCTCAACCAATTTCCCGTAGCTATGGTGCTCGTTGTAGCCGCCGTTACGGGTGTAGCCCTAATAGGCATGTGGTTTACAGTACCTAGAATCGTAGACTGCAATTTGTTGAGCGGTGAATTATTTAGCGGGAGTTAAGGGCAAACAATCATGGCTCAGGTCATGCAAGGAAATTGATTGGCCGGAAGGTGGATGCCCTCCAGCCAATATCCTTTTACTACGGAACTGCTCGATTTGATAAAGATACAAAGCCAAACTTCTTTTATTTGATTATTCAAAACATTGGAAATGTGGTTTTACTCACGTAACCCTGATACACATTGTCAATTTTTTTAACGAGTTCAATAAATTTTGGTTCTATTAACATTTCAAAAAATAAATGGGCACTTTTCACTTAAGATTATAAAACGTAGCAAACACATCGAACTGCTAGATTTTAAAAGCTAATAAACTTCGTCCGGGGGTTTGTTCTGAGGAAAGGTACCCGCATAACAGATGTTCCAATATGGAATCAGGAAGTTGATCTAGGATCTCCTGCTTTTCAATTGTTAGTTATCCCAGCAGTTAGAGTTCGTGGTTGTGACATGACAAAAATATTTTGGCTAGTATTGTTGCGTTAAGAAATAATAATTATAAATAAAAAATGTTATCCCTTTCCCATGGGATTCACTGATTCAGGCGAAAACCAATAGGATTCTTCCCAATGACCTAGTTAGGTTCAAGTTAAGTCTAAACTGGCTGAAGTGTATAACCTACACAGCACCTAAAGGCAGACGGACAGACAGACAGGCAAACCCATGGATGTCATTACTTACTAATAAAATTACTAAGGCTTTCGGTACCTAAGCAGCATATAAATTTTATTGATACATGCCAGTGAAGAAAGAAAGAGCGAACAGTCACTTAGGCGGCAAGTCGTGGGAAATCAATAATTTATACTAGACCTTAAGTTACAGCCACGCCAGCCTAATTAAGTAAGTAAATACTTTCTTGATTCTTCTCATATTTAAGTATTTGTCTGTTGAAGATCATAGCGACAATGCATCGATGGAACTCATCTCGACTTTTCTGCAACTAAATTTTATGGTTTCGTAATTTCGTTATCTTCCTGAAGAGGAATATCATGAATCTGACTGAAGTTAAGGAGCTTGGTTATGGCTGTTTCAGAAAAATATGCATAGCAGACGATAGGAATACGGAATTTAGTCATTCCAACCGCGTTCCTTTGTTTATGTGCATTTAAAAATAGTTTTCTCTCAGTCAAGGGCTTCCTTGGCTGAACAATTTTCCTTATGTATGCTGTCACATAATAACATCGATTTATCATTCTGCATTCTTTTGTATCAAGATAATCAATAGGAGGACGTACACCCTAAATTAAATACGTACTAAAGGCATCACTACTTAATCATATAGCAACAGTAATGAATTTAATCCAGTTAGCAAAGAACGGAGTCGTAGCAAATTATAAATCCGTACGTAATTGTGTTAAAAAAGTACGAAAATCAGAAGAATCAAGGCATCGATACGCCACCGTTTAAAACGAAGGTGATTTTAAAAAACTTGAAATTCCATTGCTTGACCGTTTCTAGTGTACGGAATAACCCTGAGTAACAGGAACTATACAACCATAAATGTGTCATGTAATAAAGACGCTTACAATCAATATTTCTTACATAAACTCCTTACTTGTTTTGTAAAATGAAAAATTCCAAAATAACTACTAGTATATTCCATGACATCCAACGTTTCAACAAGTCAACATGGGAACTCCTCTTCGATGGAAAAGCTTTGAGCTTACCAACTCCTTGTACAGGATAACCAATTACAAATCAAAGTTCCAAATTAATATCTCCCAAGAGTCGTACTATGTTGAGCCCCGATTGAGAAAACTCATTCCTTGGTGGTTTGCAAACGTTTGTATATTCGTTGAAAATATCATGTCGATTTATTCTTTGGCCACGTTTTCCTCGTGTTTTTACAAGCTTATTTTTTTCATGAATACCTACATCTACACGGCACTAATATTGGGCATAACTGGCGTTTTGATTGAGGACGGCGAGGACGTAATTGTAGCTTACGTAAGGGAGATTTACAAGCTAGAGAGATCGTTAAGAAAGGATCGCCGGCCATATGGCTACTCTAAGAAAATTCAGCTTTGGAGCTTACTCAAATTCGGTAAGAATTTTACCAATCTATTTGCAAACTGGACCATGTATATCTTGTGAAACAATGCATCTATGTGATATGTCCTTAGAACTGAAACGTTGTTTGGACGGCAGAAGTTTGAACGCCGACCGTCCAGGAATTGCGATGACTGCGCTGAGTCTTATCTTGTACGTTTCCGGTCTACTTCTAGCACCAATTGTCGTCTACACAGGACTAGATCCACTAAAACCGTTTTGGAACTATTTCCTAGGCTTCGAGTCGAATTGGGGCAAGCTTATCAAAACATTTTTCCAGCAAATTGTGGTCCAGTTGGCAACGGTTGAAGCTGCGCGGACGTTTACAATTTTGCTATTACCGGCTGTATCTGTATTCCAGTCGTACCTGAACTGCATTTATATCATAAAAGAAATGTCGTGTGTGTATAGTGCTGTCCATCGATACACTCAACTAGAAATCGTCCATCAAATTGGTCTCGCCGGGGTGCGTAAAATAGCTGCCTTACTAATGTCATTTGGCTTGGTCGTAGTTGTAGTTGGTGCTTGGGTATGTCTTGTAGGCATTAACCAATTTCCCGTAGGCATTGTCTTTGTTGTAGCATCTATAACTGTGCTGACGCTCGTAGTCATTTGGTTTACCGTACCCAAAATCGTAGATTGTAATTTACTTAGTGGCCAGCTGACTCGGGAGCTAAAGTGGAAGAAGCTGAAGCCCGCCATGACAATTTCCAATCAGGAGTACAATCAAGTTTCGGGTTTTATAGGTAGGAAACTGGTTTACATGAAGGCCGCTGCACTCCAGCCTATATCATTTTATTACGGAACTGCTAGGTTTGACAAGGAGACAAAACCAAATTACTTTTACCTAATTATTCAAAGTATTGGGAATATAGTATTGCTCACATAATACACAATCAAGCTTCAATAACGTAATTATAATTGATAGAAGCAGAAGGTCATACTAATTTAGTCGATTCCCAAGAAAGAAGTTTTATTAATTCGGGTGCGGGTGCAGTAAAGATGACAGATTAGAATGTAAATGCGTACGGTGAATTGTAAGTTTTCGGGTCCGCTTTCCAGAACGCAACATGGTTCAATGAAACTTTACTCTTACTCGGGACTCGGTGAAATTCTCGGGAAGCGGTGAATACAAGAATCAACGAAAAAACAGGAAGTGTCGAGTGTAAGAGGAATAAAAACTTTATTCACTCCGTTTCGACTCAAACAGGAGCTCTCATCAGGAGTAATCAGGAGCGAAATAAAATCTGTTTCAATACTACACTTTACCTATCCCATTCCTTTTATAAATAATCACTCTCTATTTGGTCTTTTACTCGACCTGTTTAAATAACCCCTAGCTGCTTCTATTAACTACTGGCGCGTTAACAGCAAAAAAGCTTGCATTGCATTTAAGGGCGACTCGCATAGCACATGCATCAGATGAGGATGTAAAATAAGCATGTGAAATTTTCTCTTATTCATCTGCTACTTCAAACTTTGAACTAACCAAATGCAACAGATTACTCGTCAGTCAATCGGTTATTTTCTCGCTCTGCTTGTAAGAATCTCCAGAAACCATACGAGAGCCGATACTAGAAGGCAGCATCCCCATAGTTGGAACACGCTTTTGATCCCCGACGTGAATCCCAAATTGTCAAAACTCCCGTCCGGTTCCGTCCAAAATGAAGTGGGGCTTTTAACACGAACTCGACTTCTGAATTCCCGAGTGGAACTCCATCCAATATACTCATTAAACCAAATCCTATAAAATCCACCTTCAAAAAACTGGCCGAAAGCTGCCGCAGCGTGGTCACTCACTGGCGGGAGTATTCCAATAAAATCTGCGTGACTTGTCTGCAGATCCTCGCCAACGTGACAGTCCTTTCTACGGACGACGACGCTGCGTGCCCTCGAGTCAATCAGGTTTTTGGCTGCGAATGTGATTCGGAGTATACTAGACCAGATTTTAGTAATAAAGAGCTTGTTCCCAAAACTCACTTCAGTCAAAATGTCCTCCACAACTACACCACGGCCCGTCAGTCGCAATAAAACGGTGTTATTTCGTAATTTGTAGGATTCTATATCATTTTCCAGACCTTCTTGGGTAGCATATACTGGAGAAAATCCGGATTCGTCTAGCTCCTGAAACGTTTTTATGACCTGGCTTGACAAAGGTCGGGTCAGCTCTCCAGTCATGATGCCGCAGTAAAAGTTGTTCAGAATGAAGCACATGAGCAGCCACAGCGTCAAAAAGTAGTCTCTGCGAACCGGTCCTGTCAGTTTAATGAGTCCGCCAAGGACTGGGGACAAAAGTGATGAAATGGAGACTAAAAACAGTTTTGAATACGAGCTCGAAGACTGTAAGACTTTAGTTTTCATGTGCTGAATGAGTCCTACACTTAAAACTGTGAGGAGCAACGCCAACCACGTTGAACTATCGAAGGGCTCCATGAGAACGGAAAGAATTCCGGATTCTGCATACTTCCGGTTGATATCACAGTACATAAAATTGGGAGGCAATGGGTCCATGGAAAAGTAGACGGGAAGAGACATGGCCTTGGTTGTACTGTTTAGGCACAAAAGATTCTCGGATTGGTAGTTTGTATAAAGAATGTAAGGACTTAGGACAGGTACCCAATTGGATACAAACACAAACACGGTTGGATTTTCCCAATGAACAGGTAAAAACTTTCCATCCTGGAGAACTTCATTCCATACAAGCGTAGTGTTGAGGCTTCGGGCAAGTTCATGGCACAGAATGATAAAGGGCTGGAGTTCATTGGGACCGTTGTAAAAATATCGCAGCTGAGAATAATTTTGAATAGTTCGTAAAATATAGTCCTGATTTCGGTTTTCTAAGGATATGTAGTGAAGGTAAAAATTGAGCGGCATTTTGAGTGTGGTAGTTTATGCAGGCAGACAATAAATTCACGAACTTCACACTCAAATGGAAGTTGTAAAAGGCAACACAGGCTTGGTAATTAATGATGAATTTACTGCAATGCTACGCGCCTCATTCATTTTTCCATTAAACCGAGGCGTTTGTAAACACTCAACTCAATTCGGCGATTCTCTGAAACATAAATTTTTCAGAATAATTTTTATTGAAACGCAGCAAGCATTCAGCATTAGAGGCACATTCCCAACCCAACAATGCTTGGATTAAATTTTTAATTTACCATTATGTTGATTGTCGTCACGTTTATCTTTCAAGTTTTTCCATGTTTATTTAAATAAAAACACATAAATTTTTATTGATTAGTTCTTCCATTTGTGGATACAGTGAATTAACAAGCCTAAGCCTGTATTGATAAACATTAGGAAATAACTACTTCAATGTCCTTGTAACATGAATAAAACGATTTACACTTGACGAAATGCGTGCCGCTTGATTTGAGGTGTTTTAGCTTATTAACGCCTTAAAATTTCACTCATGGAAGTACTGTGCATTGAGTACAGCTTAGTACTCCAATTTTTTCCGTTGGTAAGCAACAGCAGGCTAGAACTGAGGAATAAAAGATGAAAGAAATTAGTATTTTTCGGCTGCTTGAAAAATATTATATCGAAGTCAAAGAATGTAAAGTTGACGTTCAGAAAATTTCAAACCATTGAACAAATTATTGTTTTCCATAGTATTGAGAGGCTACATTCTCTAGGAAAGTAACTTTTATGCGTTTTGAGACTGCTGGAAAATGTTTTACAGAAGGGCAAAACTCATAATGTCAATAATCGCTAAAATTCCTCGATACATTCTTTTAATTATGGTGTTATAAACTTATTCGTGGGATTCGGTTGCATTGCATAACAGAATAAATCAATAACATCTATTAATAACTATGTTTTCGCTTACCTCACTGTACAAATAGTAAAATAATAAAGTGTACATTCCGGTGCCGGCATGTTTAAGCCGGGGGCGATTCATGCCTTGGACTATTCATGTCTAGGGCTATTCATTCCTAGGACTATTCATTCCTAGGACTATTCGTGCCTACAACTATTCATGCCGCGGGCTATTCACGCCAAGACACCTGAAAATTCCATTATTTTCGCATTTGACCTATTGACCTTGGGATCGCTCACCGTTTTTATTGAGTCTAGGCCTATTCATGCCATGGGCGATTTATTCCGAGGTGGTAATTTATGCCATGGACGATTCATTCCGAGGTAGTAATTTATGCCATGGACGATTCATTCCGAGGTGGTAATTTATGCCTAGGACTATTCATGCCTCGGATTATTTTTTCCTAGGACTATTCATGCCACGGCCTATTTATGCCAACTGTCGCGGTAGAGTCCACACGGCCAACAACGAGATTACTAGATTTACGGAACACAATTCATGCGATTTGCTGCAACAAAGTACTTCCAGCTACGGGTCAAATGCGAATTAATGGAATTTTTTGCTTTGTTTGCATAAATAGCCCTGGGCATGAATAGCCCTAGGTATGAATAGTCCTAGGTATGAATACTCCTAGGCATGAATTGCCACCTCAGCATGATTCGCCGCCGGCATGAATATGCCGGCACCCGCTTGACCTACGTGACTGGAAGTAGCAGGCATGGAGCCTGTCTGACGAAAACAACATTGATAAGAAATTACCCTAAATTTCTACATTGAACTAACTAAAAACAAGGTTAAAATCCTCTACACCAACAATCTCATTTTACTATGAAACAACTCAATTTAATAGAAAAAAGAGCAAGCCAAACAAACTTCTTTTACTTCATTGTTCTGAAAACATGAAATATGGTTTTGATGACGTAATCAGCTTGGAAATTAGTTCAATAAATCTGCAACTCATCGCTCATAATAGGTGAATTATAATGAAAGGCATGAAAGTTGAAAGTTGTGGCAGGGCCTGTCATTGAGACATTGTTGTGAATGCACAATGACACAGAAGTATAAAATTACTCAAGGCGGTATTTTCGGCCACGAAAAACAAACGTTTAAGGCAGTTAGCTATCTGTAACAGAGTACAAACGCATTTGTCCACTTATCTTCCGTTTAGCGCATTGACCACAACATGAAAAGACAAAACACTTTTGTCAGGAGGAGCTTGACGTAATTGGATTCATTACAGAAAAAAAGTTTTTGATCAATATAAAAAGCCCCTGAATTGTAAGATCCTTCGTGTCCCAAGAGCTTGTGGTTTCTTTTCATCCACTTAATGATTAATCAGAAGCTTGTAGTAGAGTAAGGAGGGAGGTCCGTGAGTGTTTAGCACAAGTTGTTTTATTTCTCAACGTTTCAAAGCTTCAGAAGCAATCAGAAGCTTCCATAAGATATAATGCTTTTTAATTTTGACTACTTGTAAGCATTATTAAAGTAGCTTTAACACTATAGTTTGTAATCGAATAACAGAATCAAATTTCTTTGCTTCACATTTTTGACACGACAACTGTCCTCAAGAGTTTTACCAATGAGCCACAGTTCTGTCCAAATGAAGATCATCTAGCTCCCGAAACAGCCAGCACAAGAACTTATTCGCATCCCCAATGGCGTCATTTTTTATTCTCTGGTGCTTATTTGTTTGTTTCATTTTCAAGTCTCGTGCAATAAAATCATTTCCCAGCTGTACAGACGTTGCCAGCAGAAGTGATCAAAACTTTGTGATATATCGATTTCATGACATACCTCAAGAGTACATGGAGTTCGTTTTTGCTAATTTATATAGAATTCGGGACTATTACCAGCATTTCAATGACCCTGACTTTATGAGGTACGCATATCAGCAAGAAGTCATCAGAGCCGCACCAATTTTCATAATTTCAAAAACCGTGTCGGATTACGCAAACTGGACACTAATTTCTGACAACTGCGCCATGAAGCAAAATATTTCTATAGAAAACCTGACACAAATATACGCCTCTGTGAACGACGTAGAAGGTACAACTTATAAACTTTCAGCACTTATCAGTAATCACGCCAAAGGTTCCAAGTCCACGCACGCCGGCGTCCTTCGATTTTCTAACGCAGATTTCAATTTTGCCTACTGTGCCCTTCCAAAATCAAAATTAGAGTCTTTTTGGCAAATGCAGCACCTGATAAGCGCTTTCCCAAGAAACGTTTGGTTTCTTCTATCATCTTCATTGCTGCTTACTTTAATTACAATGCAGCTAACAAAGAATCTAGGCAGTGGAATTCTTTCCCAAATCCTAAGCGATGGATTTGCTTTAATTTCAATGCTCTTTCCGGTGCCTTTCATGGATTTGAACCAGATTATGCGCAAATACAAGTTTCTGATAGCTTGGAGCTTTTCAGGAATAATACTGGGCAACTGTTACACCGCTGCATTGACAAGTCTTGTCATTATTCCTCCAGGGGACGACTCCATATCAGATGTGACTGAACTCCAGCGTCAAAATTACACATTAATTTTTAGAAACATTATTGAATTCGGAATTGTCAAAGCTATAGCTGATAGTTATGCCAGAAATTCCACCAAATCCGAGACATTTGTTGATGTAAAAAACGTGAAGCAACTTTTACAAAAGAATTTTTTAATTACTGACAATTCTGGAAAAGATTTTGGGAAAGTTTTGGCATGTAGAAATCGTGTAGCAGCCTTCTACAATTATCAGCTAATCTTAAATTTCGTCAGCAATGCAATTGAAGCAATGAAAGAGGCAGATGGAACGTGCAAGATAAGACGATGTTTCGTCGGTAAACGACTAGTTCTAGTAGCGGATGTCTACCAAGTTTATGCACCCCCAGGGGGAAGAAATTACCAACTTATCATGAATCGTCTGTTAGCAACTGGAATTGTTCAGCTATGGTTTAAGGAGCTTCTTGAAAGTCAGTATGCTGTTCGAGTCCAAGACCGATTGCGTGTGATTTCGCCAACGAATATAAAAAACGGGGAGGAAAACGATGAGATTGTAGCCCTTTCTCTAAACGGCCGAGTCCAGTCGATCTTCTTTCTAGGGTTTATTGGAATGGTCATTGGTTTGTTTATTTTT
>VICI01002294.1:0-17236 GCA_019593645.1 Akabosia matsudoensis
CATCAATCGGGTCTCCCTTCCTTTCTTTTGGAGTACCCTTGCTCTCATCCTTCTCCGCATCTAGTGTTTATCGACCAAGAAAAAACGCGTGGAGAAAACTCGTTGTCATTCCAGAACAAGTAAAAACCAACCAGAACCGATGTATTTTGTTGATACACACTGTACACAAGGCATAAATGTTAAGAGAAAACAAAAAAAAAAAAAATCTTTCTCAATTTTATGCATTTTTATTTCTGTTAAGTTTATCTCTCGAAAAAAAACTCGTAACTCTAACAGAGATAGCATAAGAAATCTATCCAGCAGCATGGCTTTCAAACTATTTCAGTAAGAACTCGGAGACATTTTGACATGTCACATGTGTCTCAGTTATTTGTTGTGTAGCCAAAACATGTCAATCGGGAAAATCGCACATGGCATACATTTTATTTCTTTTTCACAAGGATAATGACAGTAAAAACTGCGTATTGGAAAATACAGCAGAGCTCGGACGTTATAAAGTCATTTAAAAGTCATGCAGCTCGTAGCAGTCTATCATGCATGTTAGTCAATCAGAGTGATCTTGTACGTCTTGGCTTTTAAACTCATTCTACATTTTTTCTCCACGCTCAACACCATTCGTCATACAAACAAGTCAGCCGAATCCAGTAACAAATAATACGTTTTTTTTCTATGCATGTACTACACTGTCTATCTCATGTTGGTAAGGATTCTTTAAATCGCATGTGTTCCTTCGAAAGCATGCTTGGAGTGAACAGTGATGAATGACGTTAATTTTGATAGCTGGAAAAGATGACACTCTCCATGTGGACTCCATACGTTGTCACGTTAGAGAGCTCTTGAGCATTTTCTCCGTTCTTCTTGAACATACAGGACACAGACTACAAGTGGTTTTACGCAAAGCATTAAAATGCTCACTAACGAAACGGATGAAGCTATCCTGGAATAGAAACGTCTTTTTTTTCTGCTACGTCTGTCAGAGCTGTAAAAAAAAGTCGTACCTGGCTCGGGTTTCAATCAATTTTTTACAATGATTTCAATGTCAACATGAATAGTTCTAATTGTTAATCGCTTGCTGTGATATTTTACACCCATGTAAACATGGAAAGCGATATGTATGAAATTCCCTTGGGCGTAGGATCGTCTGTGTGTTCATCCGGAAATTTGCATAGTCGCAAATTAGTAAATGACGGTTTGTTAGTTTTAGAAAAGGTTTTTTTCATCTACTTCTGGTATTCATAGCAGTTGTACAAGTGGCCTTGCAACGAAGAAAAAGCTAAAATAACGAAAACAAGTAGTGTGTGTGACATGACAGCGTCATGCTCCCACTTATTGGGAGGAATTCATTGAAAAGAAACTTTCCACTTGTGTTTCTTTAGTACTTCTCCACTAGTACGCATCTGCCTGATCGTTTGGCATTTTGAGATTGCAAAAAAAGGCTACTCAAGGCAAGACATCACTTCACAAATTGTGTCGCACTAGTTACGTATATACGAACGACCTTAGCTGATAGGTAACATTTTGTTTCATGTTATGTCCCTACAAAGGTTAATATTAATAAAATATTAAGCAGCAGACGTAGCAAAAACCAATAATCCATGTTTAATTGATACTTTCAGTCATTTTCTTCGTCGTATTAGTATCTTAATTTGCACAATACCTCATGCAAACATGTTGTCACAAGTAGATCACCACATATGCAACATACGTTATGCAGCCATAAAAACAATCTGTGCTGAATCTATCATTCTCTTTTATGTCACTCCATTGGCATTTTTTTGAGTAATAAAATGAACGGGTGAAAACAAAACAACAATGAGCCTTGATGACTCGTTGCGTTGCATCAAGATGAAACGTATGTGAATAGTATTTCGTCTTTCATTCATGAAAAATGAATATTGTTACGCCGTGCACGCTTTTAAGGACCCTATTCAACCGTCAGTGAAGTTTGCGCAAATCATGAAAAAAAAATATCATGGATAAATGTATCGATTTCAAAATGTTCGATTATATTACATTCTATCCTACACAAAATATCCATCACGTAAATTTGTATAAAAATATCGAGCAGCACACAGGTTTATCACAACACATCCAAGCTCATGCATACATTTTTCTTCTCTTGCCTCCTATTCCAATCTAGCTACTAGATACGAAATTTTCATAGAGCCGGTACAATTTTCTTTCTGTCCACATCATACAGAGCGACCTAAGAACACATTTTTTTTTCGTAGGGATTTTTTTTTCAAGAAAAAAAAATCTGTGTAGGATGTTTTGGATACTCTCAAACTTTTTCCCTTCTTTAAAAAATCCCGAAGCGATGATGCGTAAATTTTAGTACGTATCAAGCTAGCATTTCTTTAGTTTTCTTGAAAAACTTATCCCCTTACACCTTAGATTTTTGTACTCATATCTTAAAATCTCCATCTACATATTACCTTATGTAGGCATGTAATACATAGTAACTTAACATACTAACATTATCGCGTATAAGTTACCCAGCAAGATAATTTTATACGTAAGAAAAATTATGTTCTAATGTTGGCAATATGCAATGTGTAATTATTCAGGGAATGCAAATAATATCATCTATTTTAATTGACGACTTGAGCAGATAGGTTCATGGCAAATGACATGAAGGCTTGTCTGTGTTTTGAGTTTGAGTCGCGTTTTTTTTGCGAAAAAAAATCCCATTATGATATGTAGAACGGTGAAGTTAATAGAATAAAGGACGTTCAACGTTTTGTTTTTAGAAAGTCAAGAAACACAAGCAAAGCGTAGTAGAGTAAGAGCAAGTCATTGACGATTGACCCGATCCGTTTGCTACTGTGATCTTGCATGTGATTCATGTGATGTTGTTTTAGGTTGTTGTTGAGCATGTACTGCTTCAATATTATTTCCACTTGTAATGCTTAACTTTGTTGGGATTGAGCTAGAAAAAAGTGACAAAAAAGTGGAAGGAGAGTGCGTGAATAAAGACGATGACGATCATCACGTATATTCCTAAAAGGTTTGAATGCAGTTGCTGTGAAGTTAAATTACAAGCCACTTTTTGAAACAGTGGAGTCATCTAGAGGAACTCGTGAATTATTTCGTGTTTTGTTTTGTAGTGAAATCCTTACAACGCCCCAAGAAAAATATGAAATAATAACCGCGAACAGCAGATGTAAAATCGAGCTGGAGAAACATCTTGTCCAAGGCACCGAGTTTCATTTGAACTGAGAGTGTCCTGGACTTGGGAAATTGAAAGGTGACTTTAGTTGGGTACCTTCGAGAAACATTTTAATTCGGCCAGTCTGGGAAAAATTCAAGGGTTAACGGGCCAATTATTAGGTTCCTCGAGTGTAGCACGTTGTTTGTGTTGGCGAACAGTCATAATTAGTGAATATTATTCAGTGGAAGTTGTAAAGAAGAAACTTAGAAGACTCATTAGATCACGTAGGTTTAAAGGTGTTGGTAGGAATACATTTAAACCAGTTAGTTGTAGGAAGTTCTATTTGGTGAATAAACATTATGAATACTAATAAACCTTTTGGGCCTCATTCGCTTTGTTTTTTTTTTCCACAAAATCTAAAGAAACATTTGTGATTATAGGCTACTGCCGTCTCCACGAGAAAATGTTGCGAAACAGAGTATCCCATACGAAATATCTGGAAAGCTTGAGCCACCATGTTTCCCTGACAGTAAGGAACACTTCCTATCCGCTCAAGGCGTCTGTCCGATCTACATCAGCGATAAAGAGTCATGCGCACCTGATTTACACTCATTTACCCGATGGACGTCCCAGGAAAGCTGTTGTGGCCAAGAAGTACCTTAAATGGGGTGAACCTGTGACTCCTACCGCAATGCTGGGTGATATGGTGAAGGCTCGGGAGTTTAAATTCAATGTGGAATCCCTCAACGCACGTGGCTTTCTACGCTTTCAAAAACCCTACACACCTCCGCCGGATGCGGAAGAGAAGACTCTAAACATCTGTAACTCTTGCATTCAGGCCAACTCTGGTGAGAATCTGGCTGAAGCGAAATTAGATGACGCCAAGCTGAAGTATGAAATGTTAACGAAAACAAGTGACGCATTTAATCACACAGTTCCCAATTCTATGCTTCACATGATGTGTACCGTAGGTAAATTGAGTACATTTGTATGCAAGATTTAGCGTTTAATTTTCAAACTTAGGACGAATATAAATTTAAAACTTTTTCAGGCGACCTAGTCGAGTTTTACTGTACCCCGGTCAATACGAACACACCGTACGAAGAGCTCATCAGAAATCCAGACCTTCCGCCTAATCTCCACGTACAGAAAGAACCCCTTCGTTTTAATCCAGGTTAGAATTCTGATTTTGATTTTGCGATTTATTTGTTCAACAGTTTTCAGCTTCTCTCAACGAACATGTTATTTTATTTTTTTAGAGCAATTTGGTGGACAGACTGCATTTAATAAGAGCTCAACGATTGTCACGGGCCTACGATCTCGGAAGAAGTATCCTGGATATGAAGCTAAAATGACTTGGCCTTGAAATTTCGTTGTTAAGTCCTTTTCCACCTTCGCACTTGATTGGCATGATAGGTGAATTAGTATAATTGTGTTGTATTTTATTTCTTAGTCTTTGCGAATACATTTTACCATGAATACATAAAATAGATCATTGATGACTGTGTGCTAAAACTAAGTGAAATAAATGGTTAAATGCAAACTTAGCTGTTTTCATGCGTCGATTTCAGCTCTGCCCTGTATCTTTCTTTGGTAATTATTTTTTATGTGGCCCAAATAAAGATTTCATTAAACCTTTAGTATCTCCCTGTAACGATATAGAACACATTACAAACTTGGTTCACAAATTTCAAATTGTTGAGTTGTTGAGAAAGTTGAGTACTTACCGGTAACCCAAGGAGCATTTTAGCTTTATCCTCTTCTTGAGGTATTGCACTGTTATCTGAAAATATTGCTTTGGACCATAACAGTTTCTGCTTAAGTGCTTGTGAGAGAAGCACCCTTTTGCTGTGATTTCTCACTGCAATCAAAAAATCTAACCAAGTCCATGTAATATTATTATACTCTAATGTGGGAATAATAACGTGGACATCATGAACATCTTCAATATTCTTATCCTTTTCTCCTTTATAACTTACACGAACAGGTACTTCAGGAATTTTTACACAAATAAACAACATATTTCTTTCGGCTCTTTCTTTCATTTTTTCTACATCATCTTTTTCACTATTAACATTCATTGATACATAGAATTTCGACTCTTTTCGTTTAATACGAGGCTTCTTTCCTTTTCCTGGTAATGCAGAGACACTCAGAGTGGAACCAGATGAGATGGAAACGGTATCAGACATATGAGAGCTTGTTCCGGTTCTGTCACTTGAAACAGATATTGTGTCAGTATTGTCCGGGGCCCCGTTTACATCCATTTCATCTAGCTTCTCAGGGTCTTTTTCAGGGAAACAGAACTTAAATAAGGTTTTAAAAAACTGATAGGTCATTCCTATAGTAATGGGGGCTATGTTTATCTCAAAGTGCTCCTTTACTGCGATTCCCCCCACGGGAGGTCGATCCCGGCAAAACACACGGAGTGTCCTCTATTGTAAAAAATAATCCGTATTAGTGTGTAAACCTACGCCCGGAATGTTTTCTGAAAGATCCATTAAACTTGACCTACCTGTCGATCAACTGGCATACTTGCATGTATGTGAGAAGGGACTAAAACTTCCTTATAAATTTGATTTGGCAACAAGTTGGTCACAGTTATGTATCCAAGTTCGCACAGATGCTCCACCGAATCGTCGTTCTTGTCCGCTTTAGTGTATCTATAATTTCGCATATGGTTAGAGTTTTTATCTTTCTCACATTGCCCCAATTACGTTTAGCATCATCAAGACCGGTACTCGGTAGATACAATACTTACAAGAAATTACTAAGAACCAAATCTGCAATTCCTAACTGTCCATCTGTTTGGGTCAATCTCCATTGAGCATGTTTGAAGCATATCTCATAGACGCGGACCAAGTACACGTCTTTATTGTCCCGTTTCCGGGAGAGGCGTTGTGATGCCGCTAATTTAGTTTCCTATTTTGATATTACAATAGCGTATTCAATTGGTACATAATATGAAGTAGAATGCTTGTGGTAGTTTTGAATACCTTAAAGCACATAATCATCATATGTAATTCTTCTCCTTTGGCTGCAACTTGTTCTTTACATTCATTGACTTGCTGGTCGAGTTGGCCTAACTGCTGAGAGAGTGAGTCACTTTCAGGGTCTTCTTGTAACTGCTTTGAAATCAGGTAAGCCTCCTTCTCGAGGCGTCTGAGCTGATTCACAAGAGTTCTCAGATGGTTTTGAACCTGTTGAATTGGTCCACGCTGCGCCTCTGTACTTTGCAATTGCAGTTTAAATCTAAGTCGTTGCAGTTTCTCAAAGCGTTCCTTTCTTTTCGGATCAACGTATAGGACTAGATTGTTGACTATGTCCATAATCATAGCATACTAAAAACCAAAATTTCGAAATGAACTTGACACACATCTTTTCCAACAGAATCATCGCGTACCTACCTGAAGAGAGTTAGTGAAAACATTCAAGTCGTAATGCATGAGAGTAAATGCCTCAACAGGTTTACTCATTTCATCCCAGAGCTCGACATCGCGAGGTGCTGGTGGTATGTCTGGAATTCCCGATGGAATTTTATCGACTCCGGTTTCTCCAAACGTTGTGTAAAAGAATTCGCATTTGCACCTGGACACTATGCGCTGCAGTTGAACAGATTCCGGGGCCTCGTCCGAAAGTGCACCCACGGTTTCGCTCACAACACCTCCGACACTTTGGCCACTACCAACCATGTCTGGAATGTTGGATATTGCAGTAGTGTCGCGTTCTTCGATGTTCTCAACCGACAGCCATTGTATATTCTCTGCAAATGCAATCGTGGAAAATAAAAAATGTTAACAGTTGAGAATTTATGGCTGTATCTTCACATCCAGATTTTCTCACAATGCCCCAAACAGACCTTCAGGTGACTCCAAGCTTCCAGCTGAAACAGTAGCGTAGTACTGCATTCCCTCTAGTGCTCCCACCCAGGTGGTCTTCGGTACGATAGTCCCATGTTTCCATACTGGTTTATGCTCCCGTTGAAGAATATGAGCTTTAGCAGCACTTACTATTACGTAACCGCTCGTTTCTGTCCCCTTTAGTAGTACTTGACAATTGACCAGCTCAACTGCAGAAAATATTTTCCAATCAAGGTTATTTCTATGATTTATAAAAAAGTATCGCACTTTGTGAATTAGGATTTACTAAGCCATTTTTGGTGAATCACGTCATCCAGTGAGCTTTGAGCAACGCCATGGAGGCTTTGTTGGGGTGGTGGTGCAGTCATATCCTCAGAGAAGACCACTCCACGGCTTTCAGCTTCCGATATTAATTTTTGTAGCAGCGAAGCTGTAGCATTTTGCCCCTGGATACTACTCAACGGAGAAGCCCCTACCTGAGATCTGGTCGGCTGTAATTTGCAAAGGTAATTTAAATATGATTGAACTTCTTCTAACTATGTCAAAATATTTCAACTTCGTGAATCACCTGAGCGGGCGTTGTAGGGGAGGCAATATCTTGTGCTCGACCTTGATTCTTATTATCCGTGTTAGACTTGTTCTTCATAGGACTACCAGTTGGGGCATCGTGCTTACTGAAAAAACTTTTCAGTGCTTCCGTAGATAGATTCTTCTTCAGTTGCTGTAAACACGTTTAATTTATATAATAAGAGTCAACTATGACACACAGAGCTATTACGTTACATAAGTACATATTACATAACAAGTTCCATTTTTAAACGGTAAACCTACCTGAGTTTTTACGAAGGAGTCTAGTAGTGCGAACGCTACATCGCGATTACTACTCGTCCAGGCTCCTTTCAGCTCATGAACCACGAGCCGATGTTGAGGGTTTTCAGACCTATATTTTCAGAAAGTGTTCATTACTCCATTAAAAAACTGTCACAACAGCACTCTTACATTGCTTAGTTTGGTTTCGACTGACGGTCTCACCATGCCCCAGATTAAAGCCTTGATACTAAAAGCCCTATTTCTACAATACTTAAGCGCAAGGAAATCGGTATACTTTTTATTTTCTTGAGTTTCTGTCGATCCTAGGAGTGCTTCTCTACCGTACGACAATTTGTCAATGCTCATGAAGAAGAATTTTTCGATGGGCTTCTTAAAATTCATTTCACTTGTAGAATCCTGTTGCAAGGACGCTTGGAGCCATATTTCCGTTTCGTTTAATTCACTGTTCACGTACAAGACACTCCAGTCTGCCTTCGATCTGTGAATTAGGCCGTCGTTGATTGGTGTGAGTTGTAGCAAATGTTCTATTAATTCAGATTACACACCTCAAAATAAACCACTTTGCTGAATCACTGATTCCTTAACTCATGTCCTTACCTGAGCTACTACATAACTTTCCACTGAAAAGTTCCACCCCGCTTTGCATTGAAAATGATACCCAGTAGCAGACATGAAAGCGGTTCAAGCTAACAGACAAACGAATTTTTTTGTAGTGTCGACTGATCGGAATCTTTCTAGGTTTCGTAGTCTTGAAAATCCGACCCCTCCTTGTCGGACGTGTAGTACCGGAAAGGATGAGTTTTAAATTCTCAAACCACCGAAGTGTACTCCCATACAATACGGCTGTAGGACAGCTCTGTGCGGCTGTTCTTCCAGATCGTGTTTCCAGGTTAATGTTCAAATTCAAATTTTGAGATCGAAATGCCCGATACGAGTCGTGTTCCTACACAGTAATATTTCAACATTAGTTTACGTTTATAAATTGGAAAGATGTAGTGACGTGGCATGTACCTGATTGCTTGAGTATTCTGGTAGTTTATCAGGAGCACAGGGTGTAATTGCATGGTGATCGTTTGAGTCTCCCAAGCAAATCCAGTTCAGCTTAAATGTGAGCCTTACACTCGGTAGGTGAAGCATCCGACAGTCGTCGTATTTCGACGCCGTTCTTACATAAATATTAAGATCGCCTTCAAATATAATTTTACCTAAAAACCATTATTATCATTAAAGCCCAACTGACTGATTTCACTGTGCTTATGATATGTGTGTACGAATTGTGTAGTTACCATTCGTCCAGGCAATGGCAGCATCTGTCCAAGTGACTTCCATTTCCTCTGTGGTGTTGTATGGGTTGAGAGAAGCGTGCAAAAGTTGAGTAAGCGTATTAACGGCAATATACAACCTACCATGTAACATGAGTCGTATTTTATCCCAGAACGGCAACGGCCTGCTGGGGTCCTTTGATGTTGGGAATATATTTTCAAAGGAGAGATTACATTGCGCAAGCACAGGTTCCCAGCATGGACCAAATGCGACACTTAGACTTTCTATATCACAGTTGAGATCGTAGAACCACTTTAACCCAGTCAGACTTCTTTCGACAGAATCCACTCCATACGGCCCTCCAATCTCTACTTCACAAGTTCGCTTGGCTACATTATACAAAAATATATTTACAGAATATGCATTTTGGACAAAAGCAACATTCCAGCATTTTCCCGACTTACATCGATTATTCGCAATAACTTCAGCAGCGGCAAGCTTGCCCCAGAAGTGAATTTGCCTGGAGTCCATAAGTGGCTGAGGAAAATCGCGTAATTGAACTCGCCATTTTGCCACGTCAAATCTAACCGCACGACACCATAAGGTCGTAAAATCTAGTCCTTCCATTGGCCAAGGGCTGTCGGGGTCTAGCTCTTGCAGAATTTCGGTAACTTTTTCCTTTCCAAACATAGTCGGATCTGCTAGAGCCACAATGTGTACGTCATTTAGCTCCCAGAGTAACAGGTGACTCCGCATTGGATGACTCTCGTAAAGCTTTCTAGATCTTTGGACATATATCGTTGAGCTCCTTTCTTTTAACTGATTCCGAAGGTCGTCAATTTTGGACGAGGACATCAAAAGATTTGTTTTATACAGTTGATTAATTTTCGCTTCCAAAACTTGCAAACGCTTCACACTCTCGAAATACTCATCCTCCAAAAGTTCATAGTTGTCTCTGAGCTTTACTTCAAATGGGTCATCGCCGACTTCGATTCGTACCTCTCTCAACTTGATTGACATATCTGACCAAAGGGTGGTCGATGAAGGTGCACCTGTAGCCCGAATTTTCTTTATCCATTTAAAACATGTCACAAATTCTTCGTTAAATGCAGCAGCAAAATTGAATCCATACGGAAACGTAAATTGGACTTTATCTATCTCAATTCTCCTACACAAAACAAAAAACAGAAACAATTGTTTAAGTATTCTAAAAAGAAAAATTTAATCTCACTTTTAGAAGTTTAGTTTTTTACCAAGAAATATTTTTCTTTTTAGTGAGATTGGAACTTTTCCTGTAAGCCTTCGTTAGGTCCAAAAATTCAGGGCCCTTTGATATCACAACATTGTCCCATTGCATTACATGGACATCATTAAATTTCACTCGTAGAATGTTAAAATTCCAATCTATGTGATTCTTTCCCCGTTCAACGTTCCAATTATCTGCAATAAGTGCCATACCATCATTAACCCTTTGCAATTTCCTCACTTAAAGTAAGCCACATTTAAAAATTCCTAACCTGCGGAAATTTCAACAGCGTGATTTTTTGCAAGCTTTCCAATAATGGCAAATGATTTATTGAAACGGAAGCACAAAGTGCTCTTTGGAGTAGCTTGGGTAGCCTCTGTATTTTCAGCTACCGTAGGAGATGCTACAGGTGAAGGTTCAGGGGTTGCATCAGGCTTCAACGCAGCAATCCCAGCTTTTATCTTTTTATAAAACTCGGTAACTTGCAAGTGTATCAGAGGACTCCAATACAAGACGGTGTCCGCCCGCATACAAATGTCATGGTACGCATCCTTCTTTTCATTCATCACTGCTTGGTACTCGCATTTTGGTATTGTAAACAACGGATTTAGCGTCTAGGAAACCAGGTGTAAATTTTTTTTTGAAGCTGTATTTACATTCTTCAATTATGTGCAAGTTTTCGGAAAAATGCGTACTTACACAATCACTATAACTAGACGATGAATATACTTCAAAATTTTCGATGTTAACAGTTCGTGTTTCTTTATCACTCGTTGTAAAAAGTGTGCCCACATCAGCGTTCAGAAATACTGTGGCAAAAGATTCGTTTTAAAAGATCATCTCACATTGCCCCAAATGGGTATTAGAAATAAGACGCAGAAGAAGAGATGGTCAACTTACGATTCTTCTCAGAGACGTAAACAGCCTTGCAGTCGAATATTTCAACGTTAATACCTTTTATATACGGATACCTGGAAGTCCTGCAATCAAAATCCAAATTTAAATATTTAAGTGCAAACACACTTGACACTACAATTAAGTGATAGGCGAAATGCGAAAAATACGTTTTTCCCGATGAGCGGCGCAAAGGCAATAGCGTTAATATCATTGCTTCGATTTTTGGATTCCAGAAGAGTCTGCTTCCTTCCAGCTTTGCGCCCACTTGTTCTCGTTTCAAGTGGAAACCGAGAAGGTCAAAGGACAGAGGGCGACAAAAATCTTCGCCGAGCAATGTTGTTCCGAAAGTTTTAAGAATAACTTCAACGCAGCAAATATCTTCTGCCCACATTTTACTAATATCCCGGCACTCTGCTTCAAGATAGGCACTTGCCAATGACCCACTTTTTTCATTCCATTGGCCTTCCAGTTCACTACTCTCGAACTTCAAAAGTAGCGATTGCAAAACTTCGTTTAAGCTGACCGAGGCTGTCAAGCTTAGTTGTTTCTGTTCAAAATCGAATTGAATCTTTGATTAAAAAGGGATAACGATTAGAATTGGTACAAATGTGAAAAACCGAATTCGTACCAAAATGGCGTTAAATTTAAGCTTGGTTTTCGCGAACTGGAGGTATTTCTCATTAGATTTCAAGCAAAAGTTTGAAATATCCAAGTCCACGGTAAGATTACTATTAGAAAACTGGAAATATTCATGAAAAATCATTAGTATATAAACAGCAAGTTCATCGTTTTTAGTCATTCAAGAACTCACATTTATGTAATTCGAGAACTGGTCTACCGACAAGCCTTGATATCGATCAGGTTCAATTCGGATTAGTCCAAGGTCAAACTGAGACTCAAAAGTCGCCGTATCCCGACCATTCACTGATGATATGTGACACCTTGATGCGTACGACAAGCCGGACACACGTGACTCAAAATTCATATTAGCAGTGGTGTCATTAATTCGGCATTCAGTTTCATAAATTCGGAATTTGAGCTCCTAACAAGGTGAATTATAATTAACAATCCATGTCATTTAAGCATCGCGTACATGCTGCATGATAACTTACAAAATACAACTTGAAAACCTTACTTTTGGCACGCATTGAGTATACACAAAATCCTCTAATTTCTGTAAAAACGTGACAATCTTGTCTTTTGGATTCCCCTCCTCAGTTGAAATTCGCACTGGTTGGCTTTTCTGCAGCAGCTTGTAAAGTTGTATAGACCTTTCCTTCAGTTCCCAAAGAATAGAAAGCTTTCCAACATCTATGCTAAAATGCTGCGCAAACAAGACCATCAAAATAAAGTAGGAATAATTTTCGGCCAAGACCCCAAACTAAACGTACGAGGCCGAGACTAAGTAACGTTACACTAACCTCAATAAAGTCTCCTGAATTCCGCGGACTGAATATCAAATTCAGTCTGAAATCAAAATCCCACTCAAGTAAAGTCAATCCAGATCTTGTGTGGAAGTATGAGCTAGACGACAGAGCAGTGATATCGTCATGGGTGGGCAGCCAGTTCTCGCTAACTCTCGCCGAAACTCGTTCCAGTATTACGACAATGCAGGCGCAAATATTCGTTCCACCCACAGTGGTACATCCATCTACGGAAATATTGTTGGCGACGACATTCAAATGCACTCCTTTCTTCTCGTCGACAGGCTCCCATCCCCACAAATGCACTTCCGCAATATGAATCCCCAAAAACTAGATAAATAGGCATAGTAGAAGTATTACAACTACAACTTTGGTATATATATATGAAAATACTCTGCATTGCCATGAAAATTTATGATAAGCATCAAATTAGCACCTGCACTAGATTAGAAATGATCGCAGGTGCTGTTAATTTCCGGGTTCGTCGTGCTCCTCCTCCTCCTCCTACCCCCAACCGACTCCCAGAGGAAGTTGAGAACCCATTGGTCTTCGGGCTCCGTACAATATTGACAGTTGAAATTATCACGGACAGAAGCTTCGGAGCCTCGCCGTTGAATAAACTACTTGCAAAGCCAACTCGCCCGATGAACTGCAAAAGTTATAAAACAGCACTTGTCATGGACGTACAACATAGCGTCATCAACAAAATGCCGAAACAAAGATTGTTTACTGTTGTATCTCACCACCGCATAGTTATCCTTTTTTAGGACGACCTCGTGCAATGCCAAGTTCAAGCCAATGCGACCAATAGTTATGGAGCAGTTGAACTTGTACTGAATGATTTTCGAAATAACAAATGGAAGCAGCCTAGAATTTCATAAAAGTAAACAGAAACAGACCGGTGAATACGGAGGGCCTCATAAATTTGGTTTCGTGACGTGGTTTTCATGTTATTGATTTCGTTTGCATTAAGAGAGGATCATGTTGATGTGAGCATACCATACTGACACGGCGTATATGAAACAAAACACGATAACAATGAATTCCAGCAAACTAGTTATCCAAGCTTCCATTTTAATTTTTCCTCCGTGGAGAAAATCCCACTACGCGCGCGTGGGTCACATAGCGCTATGCGTAGTGTGGAACAATTCCGATGTCAAGCGGCGGTGCTTAGACAAATTTTATTACGAAACAGTCCCTCGGATACAGTTTCAGGTAGTCTTTTGAGTGAGCTGTAAATGCGAGAATGAACACGGAACCAGTGAGTTGTATGCGGTTATCAAAAATGCGAATCCATTTAATTGTCGCCTCAATCGAAAGTTATCATTTTCATACGTTTTCAGTCACAATGACAACTTCATACAGGAACATAACATAACAGAAACTTCACCGTTTGCCATAACTTTTCCAAAAGGTTGTGTGGAACTGTTTAGCTTAACTTTTGCGTAGTGCACAAGCTGTTTCCACCGAAGCTTCTTTCCTGTTAAATACGGCCTTCACGTATCCTCGTAATCACTGAATGTTTGAAAATTTTACTGTATAGTTTTGGCAAACTCGGCTCCATTTGCATCTACGACCCGGTTCGATTGATTGGCGATAAAAAAATTAGCAGTTGAGAATTTGACGTGCGGTTACTTGTGCACTTGGCCTATAGAGCAGCAGTATTTGCGTGGTCAAGTCATGATTGTAGACTGAGAGGTTTGCTTGCAAGAACAACATTAGAGAATTGCATGCACCGTTTGTATATGTACAGGTGAGGTTTACAGCTGAGATGCTTACGTTCCCGTGACATTTCTCTCAACCTACAAACCAATGCCGATGCTGACAAAGGGGAAGGCATTGGTACGCTGCATGGAATAAAATCATGCATGGTTTTTCATTCCGTACGCATAGTGGCATTCTTCAAACCAATGCAATAGTCCGTTCCTTCTCATTTGTTCCGTAAGAAAATACAAATAAAATGTTTATTTTTGTCGAGTATTAAATTAAAGATGTTGACATGATGACTTATGTAACAAGTAGGTGATTCAAAATAAGTTAGTGTTGTTGTATAAATAAGACACCTTTCGACTTATGCTGGGACCTAGCTTTCGTCCGCCGTTGCCAAAGTACAGGCCTGCGAGGAGCTGCTCTTTTTTCTTCTCGGTGTCGCATTCGGAATACGCCTTGAACAAGTCATGGACAGTTGGATACTGCTGGATAATCGCGTATGCTTTGTCCACTGATAAGCCTTTCATTCTCATTAGTTGTCTTGCGAACATCTCCTTCACATTCCAATTCTGGACGAGACACAAATGTTAAGTTATTTTAAACAAGCTTTTGAAACTTAAATGTAAATGAATTAGTTAAATTTTATGCTTACCGTTTTCTTGACGGCGAAATCATTGAAGTCGCTAAAGAACATCAGATACTCCTCGTTTGGATTATGAGATTTGTCGTCCACGTTATAATCACTCTTTTGTCGCCCTATCAAAACCTTATTCTGCAAGGAAACATTGCGTGAGAGTTTAGATTTTATGTATTTTAAATTTGACAATCCTTTAACATGTAAGAACTCACTTCGTAAAGCTTCTTCAACTGGCGCGTCATAAATGTAAGATAAGCACATGTGTCTTTAAATGGACATCGTTTCCTGAATATGAAATCCATTGACAATCTGTGTACTGCACATTGCCTGAGTAAGGGCTCCTTCGCCAAGTCCCCAGTCCCCTTTCCCGTACGACTCGATGAGGTAGACAACACGAAGTTTTGATTGGACCAGACGGTGTTTCTGCTCACGGTACCGCCCGTCTCGGATGCTGTGAGCCAAATCATCAGTCCTCTTCCGCTCGACCACGTAAGGAAGAATAAGTTCGGTTGTACGGGAAATCGTCAGTCGGTTTCGATTATTTGCAATATCTTGAGTTTCCCTGCAGACCCAGACGAAGTCTCCCACACTTAACCGTTGAACATAAATAGTAACACCATTTTTCTGTAGCTCATTTACAACTTCCTGAGCCTTAGAACGCCTGCCAATCAGAATTCGAAGGAAAGGTAAACATAGAATGGTAAATATGATCAAAATAAATAAATGCTTAAAAATGCATAAAAATTCCAAACAGAATAAAAACAGTAAAATAAAGCATGCAGAGGAGAGACGAATACTTACGCATTTGTTTCGCACGTGTCAACGTACAAGACTACTTCAAAGCTACCCGGTTCCAGGCGCACATCATGCGCTAAAAATGCCGCCTCCGGAACATCCTCGTCTTGAGAAGAGGCTCCATAGTCACTAACCATATCTTCACTATTTGAGGGAACGAGTGGATTTCCTCCACTTTCCGCAATTACTAACTTCTGAGCCAACTCCCGCCCTTCTGGAGACAGGAAAAATTGTGGAGGGTTGCCTCGTTTGAGGACTAGTTCTTTATTATTCAATCCCTTCATTGATGACCACGCTGTGTGAGCAGAGCTGGCTGAATCCGGTTTGGCAAATGACGCTTCACAGTAAGGTTGAGCCTCCTGGATCAGCTCACTTTTGGTCATATAGCCACGGTAGTCTGGCTCTTGTTCTTTTTTCTGGAATGCCATCAAAATAGCATAAGGACCTGAGCGATAAGCAGGCACATACTGCTTCCCCTGCTTTTGAGCTCTCTTAGGAACCGGAACCTCACCTGGGTCGGATTCTTCATCGCAATCCCCATTCTCATCTGTATTTTTCTTCTTCCTCTTTGCCTGGGTGGTTTTGCCCTTTCCAGATTTCTTGCTAGGGCCTGGAAGCTCTCCCTCCAACTCAACAACATCTTCCAACCCAGTCGGTGGACCTGTTGGAACCATGTTCTCCTTCACCATCCTGTTCTCAATCATTTTACACATGTGACTCCCAAAGTTCTCCAGGATGGAGCACTCCTTTCCACTTGACAACACTAACGGGTACTTCCGCAGCGACTGGAGAGCTTTAGCGTAGACATACTGCATCTTCGTCCCCTTCTGGGACGCTTCTTCTTGCCACTCGATAATCCAGCTTTCGAAAATTGGATTCGCGCAGGGTTTTTTGGGTCGCTGCTGTTGCCTTCCGAATTGACTTCCTCCGCCTCTCCATCTCTGGCTCATTTTTAATGCTGCTGCTGCAATTTACAACTAAACAGGTGGCTTTTATTTAAACAAACAGTTCCAGATTCTTCAATCATTTCGCACTGTGTTGTGCAACCACAACAAACTGCATGACTATGACGATGTAAACAGAGAGAACTCAACAAGTCTTTTTCTATCGCAATCACTTGTTTTCCTCGCAACGTTCATTTGCCGCGCACGCATTTCACTATGCTACGCTGAATGCGGACTCGGATGCACTCCTCAACAGCAAACCGTAAAGGATGTCGGTTGCTGACAACATGTAGTTTCGTTAAAATATTTGATTGCATTCCATTTTTATTTTTGTTTCCATTTCACGCCTTCAATGTTAGCCTATTATTTTAACTCTTGTAACACGAGAATATTCAACTTTGAGCAATAATCACCAAAATGTAAAACCACTAGTTTCCGTCGATTAATAATTTTTAACTCGCAAGCGGCTTGTTCTCTT
>VICI01002295.1:0-17225 GCA_019593645.1 Akabosia matsudoensis
CACCTAGTAGCATGTTTGATTTTGTCTTAGTGTAAGAAAAGCAAACAAAACATAAAACGACACTTTTTGACAATAATGTTAGAAAGTTAGGCTGATTTTTTTTCTGGGCTGCAGGTTTTGTATTATCTGCCGTATCTGGTTTTCATGCGGTAGAAAATGTTAAAGAATTTGATTTTTAAAGTAAATATTTTTTTTAGTATTTTTAAATTTCCTTTACAGAAATAGACATTAATGATGCATAATATGATGTTATTAGCTCGCCTTTTTTGCCTTCATAGTAGCAGATACACATAATTCTTTATAGTATATAACAACAGGTTAAAAGAAACAGCTAGACTTACTCTTTGATATTGGCAGCAGTTAGGAACGTGAGTGAAAGAAAGCTCTAACCGAGAAAGTGAGTCAAATTGAATTTTACGAATGCAAGAACAATATTTCTGGTACGGTTTGTTAGATTTATATTGCTTAAATATGTGCCAACTAGTAAACCGTGCTTGCCATTTTCAAAGGTGGCTTTACATCAGCAAAATACTATGCTCTTGCGTTGTGGAAATCTTGTTGAAAGTGGTAAAGAATCGTTTAGTGCAGAGATTGTGTATGGTAAAATAATAGAGTCATTTCCGGTAGTTTGAGCCTGGTAAAGGACCCCTAGTGTAGAATTCTTGATGCGCAATTTTTTTAAATTTATATTTTTCAAACTTCTTTGCAAACATAAACAACTTTGATAACTTTTCTCACTTTGTTGTTCGAAAACTTAGCTTTTTTGATTTTGTATACTTTTCAACGTGAGAAAAAAAGTTTGCGGTTTTCATGAATTAGTAGAAAAATTAGTTATGAAATAAAACCATTTGTGTTTTCAAAAACGACCCTAGTCCTTGAATGAGAGAACGATGATCAAGCATTCTCACGATACAGTTTCACTTCTGTTTGTCTTCATCCGCTATAATTTCTCCTATCATCTGAGAACTTTAATAGGGTTGGAATTGTAAATTCGATTGGATACTGATACGACGCTCTTGCCTCAAGAAAATCAAAAATTTTCCTTTGTTTGCGAATAGAGAAATATCAGTTTGCATGGGAAAAGCGAGGCTATATACGATTCGTGTATCAAATTTCATTAGAACAATGTGAAACTTTTGAAGGAAATAATGGTATTTCTGATTTGACATTGTTCAAGTATTGGCTGTCTGTTCTTTGTGAAAATGCAAAAATAAATCAAATATCAACCAGATGTATATCATTTTACTTGAAAATGCACCGAAACGCTTCAGTGAAAATCACCCTTAGTGATTTGTATCACGTTGCAAAATAAACTATCATGTGAAATGGCGGAAAAATGATATTTGTGCAAAGTAAGGTGACTTGCAAACGATGGCTGCGAGAAATACTGACATTCAATGGATAATATATAGAACTATCATTAGTAGTGCATAAGGGCAATAAAGTTCCTAATGATTTCGCGCCATATGATGACATGATGCAATTTTTGTTCTAAAGTTTTGTAACAATGTTTGTGGAACTGACACACTCAGTCCAGGATTTAGTGGTTTGCCTTTTACTTGGTTTAATTACATTGTGATCTACCTTCCAAAATACTACCGCTAGTTCTACCTTTTTGTCTAGCACTAAAAGTGACAAAGTATACGAGTTGCAGTAACGAGCGACCTATTTTGTAAAATCTATTTTTAACCACAATACGGTTCTACTCCAACTAAAACCAACTCCAACTGGATTTTGTTTTCGAGTGAATAGTATCACGTGAGAAATGTTGTTTAAAAGCTTTTTAATGCGTTGGTGGCTTAAGCAAGTCCACCATTTATAGATGTTGGTGTTGAGTACCAATCTTGATGGACGCTTTGATGATTCATACCTTGCAGAGTTTTGAATTTCATTGAAACAAAATGAACTGGAAAAAAAACATTTCTGGGAGAAAATGAACCGGTTTATAGCTCATACCCGTTCGATCCGTTCCTCCTGGGCCAGAATATTTCGGAGATCATCTTCTGTAGGATTGGTCATTCCATAGTCCAGAAATTCAGCGACACGTTGCCCCGAAATGCGTACACTGGACCAGCCCCGTTTTCTCTTTTGATGTGGCTCCTCTATGACAGGCGCAAAAAAAGCTGAACCCGTCGACTTGTTCGACACCTGCCTTAAAAATGTTTTGTATCTTTCACTCCTTTCACCCTGCTTCTTTCGTATCTTTTCGTCCCATAGCCAGTCAGACTCTGCAATATTCTGCGCATCGAAATAAAAAAAGGACCATAATTATGAGTAAAAAGTACAATTACGGTTTTCCATTAGGAACTCATTAATTGTATCATACAAGCCATTAACCATTAGACAACACCACTACCAAAAAATGTACCAAGCAAAACTGTGTGTGGTGCTCCACAAGCAAGTCATTTAAATGATACATAAAGCAATAAAAATATCGTTTCGTTGGTGGCACATTATTTCAAGGATCGGTTCATATAGTCTGTTAAAATGTCCACAAAAGCCATTACCGTTGGCGCTTGAGGTCAACAAAAGGCAAAAAGGAATCATCATCCATTATCAAAAAGAATAATACTCTGCTTGGAGCAACTCTTACCGTGAAATTCATACCAAAGTGTTTTTGTTTACTTCTTTGGGAAAAATATTGCACAGTGATGGTCGATGGTCCAAAAGGGCTTGTACGACCTTTTTATCAAATGAACTTTTTCGTTCGCCCATGTTTCTGTAACAGGCAATTTTATCTCTACTTGCCCAAAAGGTAACTAAATATAGAAATTAGGTTTTTAAGCGTTGAAGCATCGGAAGATTAGGTTTTGAGGATCCAAACCCAATTGACTTATTTCCCAATCCCACCTCGGGCTTGTTGGTTCCATAGACTTTTTTTTATATCAAAGCCCTTAATAATCGGTAAATCATTGGGCAGAAAACAGAATGCAATCATTTAAAAGCATACTTCTACTTTTACTGACAATACTTTCTATTTCCCTTGCATTGTTTGGTTTTTTCTAAAGGCGTATCGTATGTAAATAGGTTTCCCTGAGAAAGGGGTCATATCAAAGGACTGGGGCTTTTGTATTGGGAGAAATCGCGAAAAAAAGATAATGTTACCCGAATAGATGCGTCCTACACACACAAACGCCATCAAAAGCAAACGAGTGGGCACATTCAAGCTTTACAAGAGAAAGAAAATCATGGTAAGTGTATCAAAAAGAGAAAATGAAAGGAGCGAGGTGTTATAGAAAAACGTATATGAAACCACTGGGGATTTCGTCAATGTTTGCATTATGCGTGCTTCTTTTTGATTCTGTTTTTTGGGGGTATTATTGTTTGTCTGGTGAAACGATAATATTTTAAAGGCATGCCTGCTATTTCATACAAAGGGAAGCCTCGAATGAAAACAAGCGTTGTTGGAAAGCCAGAGATAGTTGGTGAGAGAAAGTGAAAATTTGATACTTTGGCTACGAGCTGTAATCCAGGAAAATATCAACATTTTTCAGTTTGTTTATTTATACAACAAGGAATTATTTTGATGCTTAAAAGAAATGTATTTTCCAGTTAGGGTAAAATATTCAACTATATTGTGTGTACCCATATTTCCCATACATTTAACCTCGATCTGGTTTCTTCTAGAATGAATTTCTCGTGATTATATCATCCAAGTGTACGGTGGTTGAGCACTAGCACCACTTAACAAACAGTTGATTTTGTTCAAAACTTAAGTTACCGACATTTCCGAGCAGGAACGAGTGAGTTTTTTAGAAAGCAAAATTGCGACTGGTCGATCAATTTGAAATTAGTTGGATGCCTCTGATAAAAATTTAACGAATTTCGTATTTGCGAATAAGAAAACGGCACAAGTATTAAATAATTATGGGATAAAATCACAAACTTTTAAAACTTTTCATCTCATATTTTCGGCTCGGTTATTAAGTTTGCCTTTTTCCTCAACAGCTAAATATGTATTTCTATCTAAACTGAATAAAGTAAGCTTAGGATTCATCCTCCGAGTCTACGAGTAGCTGCTTTGAGAGCACTTCTTTCTCTTCCAAGACAACATTCAGTAGTAATAATGTATGTATTGCACTCTCCTTGATTGCAAACATGGCAAATATTAGAATACCCAATGCTAGCCAACCTCTTGAGTAGAAGCAGCGAAAAATCACAGCGTAGAGAAAGCAACTAATATCAAAGTGGCCGATAGCTTGTTAATGGGGTAAAGCAGACTAAAATGGTCCTCTAATACAAGATTATTGTTTTTTATTGAGCTGGCTTTTATTGGAAGAAAGCAAACAATCGCAGAAAAGGTAAGAGGTAATTGAGTTTATATGCGCAATGCAAACAAGCGTAATATTATTTAATATTGCTTACCACCACGTCGGGGTAAACTCTTGACCACGACACGGAATGGTTTTGTGACATGACCATTGGCTTTGACATGACTTTGAGATATTTCAGTACTTGCTCTTGCACTTCCCCCAAAGTTGTCACGTGGACGAAATAGCCTGAAATAAATAAGTTTACGAGGTTTTTAACTGACTGGTGGTATAAACAAATAATATGCAGAACAGG
Organism: Akabosia matsudoensis; assembly: GCA_019593645.1. Taxonomy (NCBI): domain Eukaryota; kingdom Metazoa; phylum Arthropoda; class Collembola; order Entomobryomorpha; family Paronellidae; genus Akabosia; species Akabosia matsudoensis. The sequence goes on from VICI01002295.1 coordinate 4,567, forward strand.
GGAACATTATGTTTTATCCATTTATCTAATTGTTTCGGTGCAATACATCAAAGCTTTATTTATATAGCTCAGAAAAGTTCATTTCACATAAATCCGACGACAATTTCCTTCAAAATTCGGAATTTGGATCTTCTATAGCTTCTTATAATTTATCTAGCTAGAACTCATTCTCTGGGCTGTGAGATAAAATCGGCAAGTTAGGATGAAAATCACGTTTTTTGCAACTTTGTTGCTTCATAGTGACTTCCGATTTTTTCCTGTGTCTATTCTCTTCGTCAGGAAGCTGTCATGTTAGAAAAGTATACAACCATGTTCCAAGTCACTTCTTTCAAACTTGTAGGTGTCTTGGTTTCTTATCTTATCGAAAGGTCTCTGCTTTCTTTGCACAAATTACGTTTTTATGTTTACACGCGTCAATGCAATTTCATTACGGAAACGAGTGGCGTCCATTTCCTATCTATACGAAAAGAGAAAGGCTCCCCTTCAACGTTTTCTAATCTTCCAGATCGGCCATTTTGGAACATAACATCAGTAGCCACACTATTGCTATGCTATATCAGAACAAAAATTAATGAATGCATCTAAGGATCAGTGATCGTAAGAAAGTTGACTGAAAGTTCTTAGTGCACGCCAACCACACTTTTGGAAGAGACATTGTGCAAAAGAGCTTTCCAAATAACCAAGTGACTAAAATTACAAGGAAAGGTAACTGAAGAGGACAACATTTTCGATGTTTAAAACTTTTTGCTTCATACTTGAAAAGCATAGACGATAAATAAACATTTCATAGGAAATTGTCAAGAAATCCGGAAACAGAGGAATTCCTCTTTCTGACTTTAGTTTCCATGTAAACAGATGAGTTCAAGCTCTTCCGAGGGAAGTTTATAACGAAATATACATTGTACTTAATGCGGCCGAAAAGTGTCATAGCTTATTGCATTGCCCCTGTTGCAGACAAATTTTGAGACTATGTTTGACGTGCGTTTGGTATACATGTGTTTCGTAATATATTTTCAAGTCCTTCGTTTTCTTTATGATGAAAATATTTACAATCGTTCCGCTTACCTTTATTTTTACATGCCATCCAAAGGACCTCGTTGGTGTCGGTCACCTCTCGTCCTACCAGATATGTAAAGATCCTCGTTCTCCCGCGCCCCTCGGATACATTCATATTGTTTAAATCAGAGAAGATCTCATCAAAATAATAAGGTGCTCCATCAGTAATGAGCATTATTGCTTCGTTGCAGTTGGCTATAAATTCACACATGAGCACAGGGAAGTTAACATGTAATTACGAAAATATTTTGCAAACCATGAAGGGGAAAGTCTACAGGAAAAAAAAGCTTACCAGATTCTGTAAGGCTGAAGTCGCGATGCTGGAAAACAAAAGGGAAACTCGTATTCAAATGCTGATTTGTATTATCCCGGAGCTAAACAAAATTACTTTAATCATCGACACTCACCTTTTCTAAAATGCTGAAAGCTCTGATTAAAGCTTCTGTGAAATTGGCCATCCCTGCGGTACGGTCCTGATCCAAGGCTACTTTGAACTCTCTCACGTTCTCTAGGTTTGCCTGTGTGTAATTACCACATTCCATGAATATATAAAGTACTCATTAAAACAGCTTATTAAAAGTAATAGCTCTGCCTCTACTATGTCTTTCTTCAATAAGAACGCTCATCATAAAAGGCATCTCATCATTATTAAAATAGGGTACTTTGGGCAACGAAGGCATTTTACATATATGTGTGCTTGGAACAGTACGTGATAATTGACTAGAGGATGGTGAACTCTATTGAAAAAAAAATGTCGGCGATCACATGCCTCACCTGAACTAGGTCGTCCTTAAAGCAAGGAACGACTGGACTCGTAGTATCGGTAAAATTCAGCACAGATACGTAGTCATTATCGGTGAGAGTGTCAAGAATGGTGTAGATGACATGCTTGGCAATTTCCCGTCTGAGCCCTGTCATGGACCCCGACACATCCTGTAAAATCACTATATTTTTTGGACTATTGGCAGCAGCAGTGTACCACGGCCTCGTGCGGCAGTCATAAATGTCAGGGTTGTGACGGTCGGAATTGTCGTTTGGCCATTTACTTGCTTTATACGTTCCAGGTCAATAATATTTTATGACGAGTTTCATGATGGTTCCCATGACATAGTTGAAAAGTTTTGGAGGAATACATGTATCAAGGTACAAAAAAAAATTTCTTTACTGTATTTCCATTATACAAGAACATACCCATATTTATTATTTTGTGGTCGATTGAACGCTACGACAAATTTCCTTCCATTTTCTACCAAGCAATTACTCTGGAAAAATGTAATCAAACTCACCGGGATATTGTCTCATAAAACCCGACGCGCTCGCAAAGTATTGCCAGAGGAGGGTCGGATTCTCCTCAAAGTTTTTCTTGAAGGGCACATCTAGCGTGGACGTCCACGAGATTCCATCTAAAATGTCTTCCCCTTCAAAACATGTAAAATGCTCACGTAAACATCTTTTTGCGCAATGATATTTTTCAGAATCACAAGGGAACATGCATACTTTAAATCAGTTTCGTTGGATTCCTAGTTTGCAGGGTTCTTTCCCCAGTCAATAAAGGAATTTAATAAGAAAACTATGTATGTCTAGGTTTTTAATAAGTAAACAAGGAGATTCTATGCCAGCTTCACTCAGGTTTAATTCAGCCCATTTTGTCCCTAACATTTTTTTTGCTTCATTTCGATATAGAGAGAGAGAGAACTGAAGCGACAGGTTAATGACTTACGTAAATCATAAATGCTGGTAGGAACATGAACAGAACTAAAGGTGTGGTTGACCTCTGTGCCAAACCAGTCATCCGCTCTAAGAAGAATATGCCTAGCTAGTTTGTCCTTAGGATGCTTTTTACTACCTCCCTCCACCTTTTCACCATCATTTTCCTCGGGTGGGTAGATATTTATTTTTTTGGCATTGATGTAATTATCAGGAATTTGTGGATCTTCTGCTGCAATAGGCAGTGGGCGGGTTGTCCTCTTATCAAAGTGCTCCCTTGCTTTCTCCTCGGCCCAGTTCACAATTTTCTTTTTTGAACAAGTTGAACGAATACGAGAAAAATGCAATTGAAACAAAACGGAAAATTCATTACGTCAGCAAAGTTAGCAACCGCACTAATAAGTAAGGCTAATTTGCGATCTAGCACTTATGTTATCATCACACAGCCACAGCCGAGCTATATCTTTTCCGGATACACATGCTGCTAGCTCTCATCATGACATGAAAGCTAGAAGGAAAGAATATGCGTTCCACGAAAAGCCCCGACAAAGAAAGCTGGAGAAACGTTGGCAAATTGTGTTAAGGAAAAAAAGTAGACCACTAAGTTGTGTAGTGCTATGAATCACAAGCAAGAAGCCAGATTATCTCTGTCTGTGCACTTTCTGGGTTCAAATATTATCTCGGGGATTGACTTTTTACTTTCAAAAGGTGATTTCAGAGGACCTCAGCAGCAATAAAACAAAGTCAGCGATCGGTCAACCTTCAGGATACGTATATTGTACGAAGAGCTGTTATAATATGTGTTGCGTACGTTAGGTGCAAAGTACCACTTACTTTTTACTTCTAGTCTAACGCAACTATTAATTTAACTTTCTTGGATTGAATAAATGACGGTTACTGTAATAAAGTTACTGATAATCAGATAAACCCTTCCACTCCCCATTTCTAATATAAACTTGCGGTCGGCTGTGGCAATATTATAAATTTTAATAAATGCTACATGTAGTGCCTAATACACAACTTACTTTTAAAGCTTCAACCCGTTCCTTAAGTACTGTATGCGTTTGGTTGGCCATGTCTGTAACTAATTGTTCAAGGTCAACTTTACGAATCGACGAGTCTGGACTGTTTTGAAATCTCTGGAGCCATACAAATCAATATACATCGATGTATTACACAAAATCGATTCCGATAATAAAGCAATTCTAGCTAACCAACTTTGAAGTTATGATTTTTTTTACTTACCTCTTGCATTTCGGGATATTTGGTAACCACATTACCAAAACTAAAGATTTCACGACCAAATGTCTCCGTCCAGTTTTTTAATCTGAAAGTATATATCATGGGTGCTTTAGGACTTAGGATTACATATAAATTTATCACAATGTGGAAAAATATCATGCCAACAACTGAGAACTGTAGACCTTTCTTTTTTTCCCATTTCCTCTCGTATAACCTAAAGCTGTATTTTCATGTAAATTATGTCCACCTATTCTAACCAGTTTGACAACACCTTTTCACAGTCTTTTCAAAACTTCATTGATCGAGAAGAAAAGTTATAGTTATTTATTTGCTTGCGAAACTTATCAATGAGCTAAGTTTTCTAAAGATTTTCTTTTCTCAAGACAACCCACATCCTCCCAGCTACTTATTAAATTAACTGTCAAAACTAAAACTACGTAGCTCCAATGCCAAAATCCTTTACAAGGGCTATCCAACTTGATTCATCCAACCCACGGTTTGACAAAATGCCGCGTTTGGAATAATAAATTTCTTCCTGCTCAAGTGCTCATTCTTTTGTTCCCTGCACGGTTTGACAACAGTTTCGTGGGAAAATTAGATTATTCTTAAAAGCTTCACCTCGTGACTGAGTACACGTCGAAGAAAATCAACTGATAAGATGCTACACATAAACTTTTATCTAATTCAAAACTTATCCATAGTACCATAGTGCATCCAAAAAGAATCTTGTTACTATAAAATGGTTTGTGTATGGCTTTTGGGATTTGAATTGTTCTTTTGCGTACAAAATTCAATTTTTCCGGCACACAATTTTTTTTCTGTGAGTAAACAAATAATTTCGCTCAGTGCACGAGTGCATAAGATAACAAACCCGATTTATCTCATAATAAAAGTTGTCTCCTAAGAAACTATGTAAAAATATGATGCCCCATTGTTTTGGTTTATGTGATCATACATGAAGGTATGAGTTTCAATTATGTAGGGGAGAAATATACCACCTAAAATTGCATATTACAATATTCGCTCGATTAAACATTTTTTCCACTATCTGCAAACTCAGCCGAAAAATATGATCAAGTAATTCAATTTGCACAAGAGCTACACTCCTCTCGCCAGAGAAAGCGTGAGCGAAATAGACTGAAATTAGGCTAGGGGTAATCCTATTACTCCTTGTTTGTTGTTATGGCGGAGTCAGTGTCGATATCAGATTTCGCTTAGTTAAAGTAGCAAAGAAATCGTACATAAATCTATTCGGGTCACCGGGTAAACACAAACTTTTCCAATTTTCTTGTAATACATAAAAAACTTAATACGATTTTGCGTGCAAATTAATTTGGTACAGTTCGAAGGTTGCCAGAAACGATGCATAAGACTCTTTTTTTTTTCTTCAATAATGCATATTGGACATAAGCTACAGAGTATGGGTTCTGTATTTGGTTTTCTCTAGAAATTATTTAAATAGACTTTGTTGCTAAGCTGTAGGTAAGTGACAACTGACAAAGCATGGTTGTGAAGAGTCGGAAAATGTTTTGTTGGATAATTTACGAGGAAATAACGCTGAGCGGAGTTGGAATGTAGAGGACTCTGCAATTATCGTCTGAATATATAGTACTGGCTACTTACTGGTCTCGCCACATTCTGCTCTTTTGATCCGGTACTTTATTATTACTTTGGGGACCTTGTAAGCAAAGGACCGGTATCCCAAGAAAGACCCACAACGAAGTCCACATTTTGTTTGGACAATCTGCAGTAGAAATGTCGGTGTTTTCTGAAAACTTTTGCTCTGTCTCGCTCTTTTATTTCATTAGGTACGTATCACAAACAAAGCTGGGAGATAATAAAACATTTCATTCAATTAGGTAGGAGCCCAAGTCGGAAACAAAACACAACTCGTTGATCTGCGGCCCCGACCGCCACCATTTTATTAACCTTTCCCGTGAAAACATCTCCCTGCTACTCTATCATCTCACATGAACAACCAAACAGTTAATTGATATCCAAAAAGGTCAAGACCCCTTTTCGGCTTTCCTAGGAAACGTTTTACACTCGGACGTGCGTATCATAGCACTATATACAGTCACCAGGGGTTTGGGATAGGCCGCCTCTTAAAAATTTTCTCCTGGTTTTGTCTTGATCAGCCAGCCAGATAACAATACTTTCACTTCACTACTGCACCAAAAAAAACAGCAAACACTCTGGAGACTCCCGCAAGAAGCACGTGTGTGTGTCTAGCTGGTTGAAATGTTTCATGTAGCATCTTCCCTGCAGACAAGTATCAAAGAGCGAACAAGCATTTTTAGCATGACTTGTCTGTACCGTCACAATCAACGTTTTCATGTGTGTAGATTCTTCATTATGACTCTCTGGAGCGCTTATACCCTTTTGTTTCAGACTATCTATAGGACAAGGCAGTCCACGAAACCATTTTCACTTTGCCTTTTCGGTGTCGCCAGCGGTTACTATCTTGTTTTCTTTTGTCTTCCAAACGAGTCGTTATTTGGATAAAATGATAGAGGAAATGTGTAATGAGACAGGATATTAAAGGAAAATATTGGCTTTTTTAGAGCTCCCCACAATGAATTACGAGAATCAACCATGATTTTTTTCTTCAGCAGGAGGTGAATACCACGCTGAGTGTAAATACAGGCGACATCGTGCCGGAAAATCCGAGCTGATGATGTGGGCGTGACAGGGAGAAAACAGTTATAGTAGTTACTAGCTGCTCAAATGGATGACAAGATAGATCCAAACTAAGTCGATGATTAATTGAGTTTCATTTTGTAAGACTTCAAGAAGATGTGACTTTTTGGCTGAGAAATTCGTTAGGCTTCTTTTTCGTACAAGTTTTCGCTACACGACATAATGAATTTCCGGTTACAAGAAGCCGCTAGCGCCAGTAAGTGGAGAAAAGCAGCTGAGTGAGTGTAACTTGATTTTAGGCAAATACCCTAGACCGTCATTACAACAGTTTGAGCTTGTCATCGACCATACTGTTTTGCATCATAGACACCCACACGTTCATCGACGAAATTGTTTGAACGCACCTGCCTGTTTGCGGTACTGACAAAACAGAGAGGCTCCCGCTCGAGTTCTTTCTCTACTTCCTGCCTGTTTACTTGATCATCCGATGATCCCATTCTGGAAAAAAATTTGTTTGTTTGTGTGCGTATAATAAACGGGAGGCAAGAGCGTCTAATCTCCTGTCCACTCTTGACATTTTATCCGCATTGATTACTCCCACCGTCCGTTTTTCAATACCAAAAGAGAATCGGTGTAAGCAGCTTACACATCCTTTTCTTCTCCAACAACTTATGAGTCTTCAGCGGAGAAATAATCTCCAATAAAAACACCATATCTGTATAACAATAACCTCACTTGGTCACCAATTTATTTTTAGTGTACGAAGGGGAGAAAATCGGGGAACAATTTTTGCTTTCTCCTTTCCTCCGAGTCGATATTTGTAAAGAAGGATCCCACAGTCACAAGGAAACTAACGCACACACGAAAAATGTACGATTTTTGAGCACACGAAGACGTCAACGGCCGACAACTTGGTGTGCTCCAGGTTGGTTGCGTACTAGAGAGTGACAAAATGTTGGTTGTAGAAGAACGACTTGGTAGAGAGAATAAGAGTGAACTGGAGAAAAAGTTCATGCCACTCAAAATATATTGTATGGTTGGAAGAAACACAGAACAGAGAGAGAAAGTCTGAAAAAAAATATCGCTAGAAGCAGAGCGACTTGACTGAGGAGACAAAAGTTTACACATGCATGCATGCACGTTTACTCCCTACGCGAAAGGAGAAGAGAAAGCCGAGAGAGAAAATAGCAGGAGTGCTTTGCAAAGGCATACCAGTTTTATTCCTTATTTATTTCAACAGCAAGCCCGTTCGTATCGATCAACGTTTGAAAAAACGAGCGTTGCTCTATGCCTAAACAGAAGCAAAGCACAAGTGAAAGCGTCCACGTTTGATGCGGACGTTTTCAGGCAGAGCTCGGAATGCTAGGATGCGCATTTTTCTTTAAAAAACGCTTTTAAAACTAATGCTCGGAAAGATGGGTTTAAATAATTGGCGAAACCTCAAAGAAAATTAGGAATCTGAATTTTAATTCATAAAGAAGCATTTTGATGCAAACTTCAAATGCACGGGTGATAGCGACGTTCCTTTGTCATGATATCTTGACTGATCATCTCTGAATCGTGGCTGCGTTATTATAAGCTTCCATTGTAGAAGAGGATGCATATAATAAAAAATTGGCTGGAATATATGAATGCATGGAGACGGTCGACTAAGTTCTCAGGCTACCCAAAAAAATGTACATGGAGTAATGGTGCTGATAGTGTTGTCTACATGCATAAGCTTACTAGAGAAAGGAAAAAATGAACAAAGTTTGTTCTTCTTCTTTTTATAAAAACTGGCTTTACTATTTCCAGAGTAATTTTAAGCAGGCAGTCATTCCCATTTCTTTCATAGTCACATCCGCCTATATGATTTAAAAGAAGTAAGGAATGGCTGGCTAGAAGGTGCAAATACGTACGTAAACACTCTAAATTCCCTTTCTATTGAATCCCGAGTATGTATGTAGAGACTCTGGACAGTAACCACCCAGCACGGTTATGTAGCTGGTGTTATACAATATTTATTGAGGAAGGAAAGTTACGTAATATAAAGAAGAGAAAAAGTCTCACAGAGCTGTCCGTCAGTCCGTGTCCTTAAGAATAATTCGATTTAGTTAGAAATTTTCACAACAAAAGTTTAGCGGAAATATTAAGCAAACTAGCTAATAACTGAAATTATCTAGAAATGAGGAATTTACTTGACAATTTGGTACTTTAGGACACATTACGGGAAGTCGTGACTGGCACTATTTTTGTTTAAAGTCACCTCGTTTTACACTGTTTCATCACGCTACATGTTTTTTTTCTTTCAAAGGAAAGAAGAAATAAGGAAGCTAGGGTCTTTCCAATTTTCTCCTTCCTTGTCTTGTTATGTGCACCATTTTTATACCAGTGCAACCCTATAAATAGCACACTGAGTGAGTCGCAGAGCTGGAGCTCTTGCAGTTAAAAATCATGCGGCATACAGTCCGCGTGGTTATATACGATAATGCTCACATTTTCAACTATCCGAAAACCAAGTTTTTTGGTGCATTAAAGTCTGCAGCGTAAGGTACCTATACACGCTTTTTCCTGTTTCTCTCCAATCCCAACACCAATTTATGGACTAGCCCAACAAACAAATTTAGAAGTTCTGTATAAATATATAGGGAACCCCGATTGTTTCTTTTCTTGACTAATGTATATGTTATTTGAGAGGAAACTATGGTCTGGAAACATCATACATTTTACTCCCAAGGAAATTCTGTTTTTTTTTTTTTTTTTGGCGTGTCTTGATTCAAAGAAAATAACATTCATGTCTTATATAATGAGCTTGCAATTGTGAAATGTAATACACTCGAAAGTAGAAGTAATGGTTCCAAGAACCTCTACTGCTGCTACCCGAGAACTACCGGTCCTCATTATTTTCTTGGGAATCAAGTAAGATGGCAGAAAAGTATATGCTAAAGATATAACGACTTGCTGAAGGTTTATCCGCTGCTGTAAATACTTCATATAGTCTGTAATTATTCTTTTGTCGAACTTGTTATTATTCCGCAGCCCAGTTGGGCGCTTATGCAGTCGATTCTCCGATTTTTTGTGTGAGCTAAATGGGTTTTTACGGCATTTCTCTGATCTGTTGACCATGTTGAAAAAGGTTTTGATGAGATTGAAAAGAAAACAGCTTTAATGGACAACGCCTGCTGATTCGTCTGGACCTTGTTTGGATAGACAAGGAAAAACTCATTACTTGGTAGAAAAAATGTTTTTCTTTCGAGGCGCCATAAAACCATGTGCCCCCATTTTACTGTCTGTACTTTTGGAGGACACGTTGTATAAAAGATTACAGAATAAATTGTATATTTATTTGAGGGAAACTTTCCTTTTTTACTGGGCTTCCTACCGACGAAATTATCTGAGTTGTAAGTTTTCATGGGGAAAGTTAGTTGATTTAGTGAAAACTTTTTTAGGGATAGCTACGCATTTCAGATAGTGGGACGATTAGCATGAGAAAATACAAGAAAGTCTACACTTTATACTGGTTGGGGTATTCGTTGCTGAGTATAACAAGGTAAGGTTTTCAGGTGTTAGTTTCCTTGTCTTCTGGTTAGAAATAATAACGGACGACATACACTCCTTAGGCCCTTCTTGGAAAGATCCCGTTTCTATAAAAAGAACTTTCCGTATGCTGCCAGTGCCAATATATCGATAATATAATGGCCTATGCTGCTATAGTGCTATATGTTTAAACATTTCAACTAACATTATCGATGAGACGTGCTATGGGTACTTCCCCATTGTAATTTCTCATCAGAGAACTATCACTCAGGAACCTTTCCTTGTAACTTGGTCATTTGAATACAGCTCCAAAGAAACAATATATTTTATAAAGAATTTTGTGAAGAGGTACACCTTGTTAAATCTACTTTAGACTTTAGACAAGTAATGAACAGCCATTAGCCTTATCTTTTTCTCTGAAATCATCCCTTATCAAATGGGGTTTCCCAAGCTGTTACTGTAACAAAAAGTTTTGTTTTTGGAATAACATATCTTTTCATGAAAGCAAGATAGATTTAAATTTTATAGGTCATGTAAGATTATGGGGATTTGGTGTGCATGAAACAAATAATTTGAACAATGGAAAGTTATGAAGAAAAACATTTAGGCTAAAATGAAGAACTCAAAGTGAATATGGCGATCAGACTATGTGATTTGGATAGTTCGCTGTATATATGCTTTCGCAGAAAAAGAAATACTTTGAACATTTTTGCAGCTCATTTCCCAGATATATTCATTTTGTTTTTGAATTTTTATTTTTTGCGTTTTTTAGAATACAGACATTACCAAGCTAAATATGTTGACAAAATTATGTTTTTTAATAATGTAGACTTCAGAAAAATTTCTGCTCGTAAGTCTCTTGGGAAAATCATGAGCAAAATCATGAGTATCAGTTCAGCGTTATATTTTAAATGTGCTGCTGGTTAACATAATAGATTGTATCGTAAGTTGATTGTATCGATGAATAAGTTGACTGGATTCATAATACTTTCAAACAGAATTATACAGAGACGAGATGATTTACAAAAACGAGAAAAGAGAGAGTCGCATACGATATGTTATCCAGTCAAAAAATGAAATGTATTGCGATTGCGAAAATATTGCGATTTTAAAAAGATTATTCGCTATTATTAGATTACAACGGGTACTATTTTAATTATGAAGGATGCATTGTTGACAGTGAATGTGTGCAATGATTGACGGAAATTAAAAGTGCTGTCGTTTGTACTTTGATTAATATCCAGTATCTAGTAAAATGAAGCTGTCACTGGTTGATAGCAAAAGTATCACATAACATGGTTTTCTACCGTTGTCTTTTTGAGTGATGATGCGAACGGTATGCGGGCAGTAGAAGTAACGATAAGTTACGTATTTAGAAATTAGAAATTATTAACATTTAGTGTTGCGAACATGTAAAGTTGTGGCTAGGAATTGAAGAAAATGGTTATATTTTGGCCGGTGGAACTTTTCGTTGATAATTATGGCATCAGCATTCGCTTCATATCCAGACCCGTACATGGCAACGGAGTTTGTTTTATAATATCATTTAAAAGATCCTTAATAACACCTTCCAGCATCGTTGAAACTTTCCACTTGACACGATTCCCGACAGACTTGCAAAACCTGAAAATTGTGTTTCACTTCATTGCTAGCAAAGTAATGGTTATAGTTTGATTGCATTGCAAAATTGACAATTTACATTGATTGCTTACATGGGAGACTATAAAGTTGAGGATACTTCCTAGGCCGGTAATTTTTGCTTTTAGAGCTCCGATATCCTTGACAACTAATTTTTCCAATGTGACTGTGTCCAAACCAGGGACAATGCAAAGCTGGACATCGCAAGTAATATGTGACAAACTTCCCGCTATTGTTCCCTTGGGACCGTGCTTCATGAATGTGGCGTGGATATCATAGTTCACTAATGGAATTGGTTATTCCAACCTCCACATCAACTTTTACCTTATCAAGCTGTAAAAACAGGAAAATCCGAGGTGAGTAAATTGTTATGAAATGTACAATTCAATTTCTTACATTGAGAGTAATCTTTGCTTCCCCAGTTCTATGAATAGTCTCCAGTCCTTTGACATTGCCATTGAATAAGTTAGCTTCACCCTGCCAGGTAACACCAAGTCGGCGTTTGGAAAAATTGGTCTGTGTATCCGGAAGCTCCAAATTGTCGAGTCCTGTTTCCACCATTTGGTCATGGAGACTCTGTAATACTGAGTCAATGTATTGTTGCTGAATGGCCGAACTGATCTGCATGCTGTGTACGTCCAGATCCTCCAAATACGTTTTCGATAACACTGTAAATGATTTATTTGTAACTATGTCCAAAGAAGCAACAATCTCTTGTAATGTCACTAGTCTTGCGTTTGGTATATTACGTGCAGGAACTGAAATATGCAACAGGAGAGTTTTACAGAGCTATACAAATAAATTACAAGGAAAAAATAGTAGTTTAAGGGCGCAGCCCAACCTTTCAATGCATGGCATTT